>PVIH01021199.1:14317-30568 GCA_004025045.1 Sigmodon hispidus | reverse complement strand
TGTTCTGTATGTTTTGTGGCTTGATTATAATGTGGCGCGCTGACTTTTTTTTGGGATCATATCTATTTGGTGTTCTGTAAGCTTCTTGTATCTTTATAGGCATTTCCTTCTTCAGGTTAGGGAAGTTTTCTTCTATGATTTTATTGAAAACATTATCTGTGCCTTTGAGCTGGTATTCTTCTCCTTCTTCTATTCCTATCATTCTCAAATTAGGTCTTTTCATGGTGTCCCAGATTTCCTGAACATTTTGAGTTATGGCTTTTTTAGTTTTACTATTTTCTTTGACTGATATATCTAATTGAGCTACTGAGTCTTCCACTTCAGAGATTCTATCTTCCATCTCTTGAACTCTGTTTGTTATGCTTGTATCTGTGGTTCCAGCTTTTTTCTTCAGGTTTTCTATTTCCATCTTTGCTTCATTTTGTGCCTTTTTTATTGCTTCTATTTCAGCTTTTATTTCAGCTTTTAGTTCCTGGCATGTTTCTTTCATAGATTTGTTCATCCCTTCCAATTTTTTGTTTGTATTTTCTTCTATTTCTTTAAGGCTTTTTTTCATATCTTCTTTTAGAGCTTCGATGATCATCAAAAAGGAATTTTTGGTGTTGCTTCCTTCTGTTTCCTCTTCATTGCTCAGTTCAGGTCTTGTATTTGTAAGATCGCCTCTCTCTTCTGGAGTTACCATGTTGTCCTTTGTATTATTATGTAATTTCTTGTACTGACGTTTGCCCATGGCTTCAGTGGTTCACGATTAGATGGGTCCTGGTCAGTTGTGGGGCTTGGGTTTGTGTGTCACCTGTCACCTCTCTGGTCAGGGCTTGATTCTGTCTTTCAGAGACCCCTGCAATTGTTGGTTTGCTCAGTTCGAGGTCATAGTCTGGAGCCCTGCAGATTCCCTCAGCAGGCGCTGTGGGTGTGGCCAGGGGCACAGTTCAGCTGCCCCTGCTCCAGAGTGCGCTGGGACTCCGCAGAGAGCACCCGGTCTCGGGAGCGGAACCGAAAGCAATGGGAGCTCAACTCTCCCTCCCAGGCCAGGATACAGGAGCTGAGGCCTGCCGATCCCTCCTCACCTCTGGTCAGGGTCCGAATCTGCCCCTCAGAGACCCCTGCAGTTGTTTCGCTCAGTTCGCTCAGTTCAAGGTCAGAACATCAGTTTTTCTTACTGCTGAGTAGTACTCCATTATGAGATGTACCACAGTTTGTTAATCCATTCTTCAGTTGAGGGGCATCTAGGTTGTTTCCAGGTTTTTGCTATTATGAATAATGCTGCTATGAACATAGTTGAGCTAATGCTTTTGGAGTGTGAATGTCTGTCTTTAGGGTATATGCCCAGTAGTGGTATTGCTGGATCCTTAGGGAGATTGATTCCCAGTTTTCTGAGAAATCACCATATTGCATTCTAGAGAGACTGAACAAGTTTACACCACCAACAATGGAGGAGTGTTCCCCTTGATCTGCATCCTCTCCAGCATAGGCTGTCATCTGTGTTTTTAATCTTAAGCATTCTGACAGGTGTAAGGTGGTATCTCAAAGTTGTTTTGATTTGCATTTCTCTGATGGCTAAAGATGTGGAGCATTTTTTCAAGTGCCTTTCAGCCATTTGTAATTCTTCTACTGAGAATTCCCTTATTAGTTCTGAACCCCATTTTAAAATTGGGTTATTTAGGATTTTGGGCTCTAGTTTCTTGAGTTCTCTATATATTTTAGAGATCAGTCCTCTGTCACTTGTAGGGTAACTCAACCCATTTCTATTAATCTGTCTTGCCCCCTGGTTCGTGGTTTACATATTGCTTCTTGGGCGGTTGGATTGTGTCTCTCCTGACTCTGCCTCCTTCCCCTGTATCTATGCTTGTATTTCCTGCCTGCTTCTAAGCTGCTCTGCCATAGGCTAAAACAAAAACAATGTCTTTATTATCCAATGGTATTCACAGCATACACACAGACCCCCCCCCCATCACTCACCCACTGTGAAGTACCAGAGTGCAGTTGTGAGATGTGTTTATTTAGTAACTAGCCTGGACTAAACCCGAAGCCTTTCTGTGGTTTGTGGCTGCTTATGGAGCTTGTCAATTTAGGTTTTTAGAGAAGACATCCATTTGCACATGGTCAGCACTAATTGGACTCAGTAGATTAATTATAAGTGTAAAACTTTTTTAAAAAGAACTTGAAGTCAGAAGGGAGACAGGTTGGTAGTTCCTGGGGAGAGTTAGAGGGTGGGGGAGTAAGGATAAAACAAGATAAAATACAACATATACATGTATAAAAATTTCAAAGACTATATAAAATATTTTTTCTCCTTTTTTTCATTTTTTATTAAAAAATTTAAAACATACCCACCACTGTTCCCCCTCCCTTCCCTTATCCCAGTCCTCCCAAAGCTTTCCTCCATCCCATCTCCCATCCATTTCACAAAGAGGGTAAGGGCTCCCAGGATGAGTCAATGCAGAACGGCATATCCAGTTGAGGTAGGACCAAACCCCTCCCCCAGTATCAAGACTGAACAAGGTGTTCCTTCTTAGGTAATAGGCGCCAAGAAGCCAGTTCAAGCTTCTAAAATTCTGGTCCCAATTCCAGAGGCCCTGCAAACTTCCCATGCCATTCGACTGTCATCCACTTTCAGAGGGCTTAGTTCAGTCCCATGTATTTCAGAACTAGTGAGCCCCAGTAACTTGGGTCAGCTGTCTCTATGTGTCTCCTCATCATGATCTTGACCTTTTTGCTCATATAATCTCTCCTCCCTCTCTTCAGCTAGACTGGAAGCTTGCCTCAGTGCTTAGCTAGGGATCTCTGCATCTGCTTCCAATAGTTGTATAATCAAGGTTCTATAATTACAATTAGGGTGATCATCAGTTTGATTATAGGGGAAGCCCAGTTTAAGGACTAATTAACTCAACTATATTCATAGCAGCATTATTTGTAATAGCCAGAATATGGTCCAGACCCGTAGCCATTTAGACCCAAAGAAAGGCACAGAGGTTTACATTAATTGCAAACAGATTGTTCTATGATGGGTCTGATAATGATAGCTCCTTCAGGTAGAAAGAGTTGGGTTATGAGGAGCCAAAACTGCAGTTCCCCAAGGCTCTGGACTCAGGCTATTACTAGCTCTACCAAACACAGTTTTGTTCCCCCCCCCGCCCCTCCCTTTGGGTTTCTTTGTATAGCCTTGGGTGTCTTAGAACTAGCTTGTTAGACCAGGCTGACTTTGAACTCACAGAGATCCACCTGCCTCTGCTTTCTATCTGCTGGGATTAAAGGAATGCATCACTACTGCCTTGGTTTTAATTCCTGCTTTTAGGGAAGAAACTGTGTTTATTTTCCATACATCAAGACCTCAGGGATAATTTCCCAAAGCCCTGACCCCAACCAATTATTGGTTCTGCCAAGTATCTTCTTAATGTAGAGAAGAAACTACATTATTTCTTCATATATCAAGGCCTCACAGAAAGCCTTGGATCAGCCAAACTCTCTAAAACAAACAAACAAACAAACAAAAAAACAAACAAACAAAAAAACCAAAAATCAAACCAAACCAAAACAAAAACCCAAGCAAAACAAAACAAAACAAAATAAAAAAAAAATACCCTCCTGAAACAAAACCAGCAAAACCCCCTTGATCTCCCTAGAACATGCATCTCACAGTTCACAATCAGGAAATGACCTAACATGGCACAGGAGAAAAAGCCACGATCATCAGCCTGAGTCTGCTTGCTATTCTAATCTCACCTGAATGATACACAAGTGCCTTACTCTGATACAGAATGACACCAACATTCTCAGACTGAAAAATCTTAGTATCTATCAGAGCAGCACTGACTGCAGAAATGAAAGCACTGCATTTCATAGTGAAGGCCCTGCATGTGTGGCTTTTTAAAAAAGTCACAGGTGTTCTGCAAGTACTTATTAAATAAAAAAGTGAGAAAATAATATCGAGGGTGTGAATTTGTCGGCTAATGACAGGCAATCACAAAGAACGTTGTGGAGCACAGATGCTAGGTGTTAAACGGAGGTGATACAGGGCTCTGACAATGTCCTTTGCAGGACAGGTCCACTGCACATGGATCAGAGCTCCTAGGGACCAGCACAACTACGGCTCTGCTTCATCTTTGAGATGTGAGGTGGGGGAGGGAGCTAAAGTGACTGAGGAGGTTAGATGGCTTGTGATTCGCTGGAGACAGCTCTTTTGGGGGAGATTAAGTGTTACAACTCTGCTTTATTTCAGATAAAGAGGGGAGGATATAAAGGCTGCAGAAGGCAGGTGGGGATTTACCTAATTTGCATTAAGCAGTACTCTACTATCATAAGGCTTCATATGTGGCAGTAAGCTTCTGTTCCATCTTTAAGCTGTAAACAAAGGAACTGTTTTGGCCTGTGTTGGGTGCCTAGAAGTAGGTGAGGGAATCAGAATGGGCAGGAAATCAGAGACAGGTAGAGGAGGGCAGAGATCAGGCAGACTCCATCCAGCCACCAAAGAAGCTTGTAGGACCCAGGTGAGATAGGTAGGGGCCACGGGCCACGTTGCAGACAGATTAATGGAAATGGGTTGAATTAAGATGAAAGAGCTAGCTAGCAATGTGCCTGAGACATAGGCCAAACAGGATAAAATTAATATAAGCATCTGAGTCATCTTTTGGGGAAAAAGTGGCTGTGGGCAAGTCAGACTTCTGGCCCGTATGTGGTCAGAAATCTACTCAACAAGGTTCTATAGCAAAACTCCTAGTATAAATCTTAATTACCGTGTGTGCAGCAGGGGTGTCTTCTAGCAGGGATCTGTGCTATCTGTTATGCTAAAGATAAATCAAGCATCCAGGTTTAGAGACAGCTTTCAGGTAAAGTCAGTCCTCTGGGCCCAGGGACATTCTTCAGATAAGGGCAGATAGAGAGCAGAAAGTCTAGATGGGGATAGAGTTCTCATGTTATCAAGCTTTGGAAAAAGCTGCCAGGCTATGGTAGACGTCAATCTCTAACCAGCAAGACCTTTCAACACACAACTCTGTGCCTGTCTACCCCACTCACTGTGCCCTGGTCCTATATGTTGACATAGACTGAAAAGACTTGAAACTCCCTAGAACACAGGTCCTGCTCTTGGTGGCATATTTGAGAAATTGGTCATCATTTTGTGATAGAGAACACCCTACTCTGGCTCTAATTTGCTTCTTGACCTTTATTTCCCAGTTGCTATGAAACAGCTGAAATGTGTTGCTGAGCTAAATCCCATTTTTTAATTTTTATTATTTATTTGTTTGTTTTGAGACAGGTTCTCACCATGTAACTCTAGAAATTGTTATATAAACTAGGTCAGCCTTGAGCTATCAGGGATCTGCCTACACCAACCTCCCAGTCCTGAAATTGAAGGTGTGCACCACAATGTGGTGATACCATCACACCCAGCTAAATCTCACCTTAAATCTAGAGATTAAAGACAGATACTAGGGAAATTAGTTACAAGGTGAGTCCTAACTTCTGTAGGGAGAGGATGAAGCTTGTGGTTGGGGACATTCCCTCTTGCTTTCCTCTCCTGCCTTCAAGACTTCAACCCCAGCAATGATGCTTTAGCACAGTATTTGATGCAAGTATTTAAAAATACATTTTCATAAGGAGAAGAGCATCATCAGGAATGGTTGCATAAAACTGTTTTTGTCAATGTTCATTAGTATCTGTCACTTGAAAACATGCCAACTACTGTTATTGTTGTGCTTGCTTTTAAAAATATTCAATTTTAAGTACTATCAGCTACAGTTAATGAGAGTGGAATTTAGAAACAAAATGTTTCAAACATGAAAGGAACCAAATTTTCATATTTTCTAAGCTCTTTTCTTTATACTTTATACTTCATAACCATTTAAAAATTGTGACAAAATATTATTAATGCAGTTTTCTATTTTCTAAACTTATACAAGATTGGATTTCTTGGAAAAGAGTCCATAGGTTGCACATGCTAATCCTAATGGAAGGAACAAGACCACAATCTGAAGCCAAATTTGAAGCAAACTTTAATTCCAGGTAGATGGACTCTGGGCAGGGCCATACCCAGGTTCTTGGGAAATGGCCCAGAATAAAGAATGGCAAGGACTTAAGAAGGAAATCCATAGTTGATTGCATTTCCCATCAGGTCCAGTGAAAGGCAAGCATATATCCTGATGTATTTCCTGTCTACATGCCTCCCTCCCACATGTGATCAAGCATATATGGTGCAGACGGGTCAAACAAGCTTGTTCAGAGGAGTGAAACATATACACACGTGGCTTGTTGTCTCCTATAGACAGCAGCCTCCAGCACTTCGGAAACTGTCTGTCCTTGGTCGAGGGCTTGCAGATCAGGGGCATTTTCATTGTATGGATCTTTAAGGCATAGTAATTAAAACTTAAAATTTAAGTTCGGCTCTCTCACACATTGAACTTTTCCTGCCCAGTAGACAGACCCTGTGTGAGAAGAATATACCTTCCACATGGACTCCCACATTCCTGTTCATATTGGCAGCAATGTCTAAAGTCCAGGTGAGGCCTTTGGACTGGGGCACTTCTTAATTTCCTGTTATGTATTCTGTGTTTCTTTAAAGCTTTCAATAAAACATTGAAATCAGAGACTGAAAATGACTGAGAACTCAAATACTTTAAGAACAAGTAATCTATCCACAAAATATAAATAAGATATATCTTATAGTTCCCTAGTGGATTGTCTGTAATTCCAAGTTGATCATAAACAGTAGCCTGGAAAATAAAAGTTTTTATTATTTTTTATGACAGAACTTCAGAACCTGCAATAAATATGCAAGCAGCAATTCACAGTGGTATAAAACTTACCTTTAAACATATTAAAGTTGAGTGGCATGGTTATATCACTTGTAGACTTTGTTACTGCTAACAGTATTAGAAAGCTTTGTCAGAAACAGAAGAAAATGTAGCTTTATAGTTTCTGGAACATTGATGAGCGTGTATTGAGATTCAGCCTTGCAATTCTGTTGTCCTCATTAGCTGGATGTTCTTAGTCTCTGTTCTTTATTGACACAGTGGCAAGGTTCTCACAGCTACTGAGGCTGAGTCCAAGGCAGGTGTATCTGATGCTGTCTTTGGCCCAGGCTTGTGGGATCAGAGCATTGCTTAACAGTGGAATGGAAAAGGCCAGGAGCTGGGACCCAAGCTGCTGCCTTGTGCTTACAACCCATGAGAAAAGAATTAGACTGATGCTCTCATTTCCAGAGATGCAGAGAGGCCCAGCTGTGCAACAGCCTCCGGTTGTGGTGGAGCTACTGGTGCCAATATAAAAAGCAATCTCAGGAAGAAAAATCATTTTGTGAAGGTCATGATGTGTTCTCTTTAGTCGTTGTGTTCCTAAAATAGAAAAATTTAAATAAAAAGGATTCAATAACTTCCTCGTCAGGTAACCATTTCTCTTTTCACATAAGCAAACCTCTGGTTGGCTTCTAATTGATAAGTTTGTATTATTTTATAGTTACTAGATTAGAGTTATAGATGAGGGTGGGAGAGGGAAGGGGCCCTGCTGTGGTTGGATGAACATACTTCTTAGTGGACCTGTTGAGGTAGAAGCTGTGAGGATATATGACGGTAAATAACCTGCCATGAGATATATATTAAGTAATATTTATTATCTAAAAATCACTTACAGAGAAAGGTTTTGTTCAGGGGGAAAAAGGGTGTGGAAGCAGCTTGCAGGGGTCCTTCCTAACCGCACCACAGGTCCACCTCCGCCACGGGCTGGGCAGGTACAAACCTCTGGGCCCAAAACGGGCCCAGGAAACATTCTACAACAAGGATAGTCAAGGGCAAAGTTAGAACCCATAAATTTGGAGTTATTGCAGGAGGCTGAAACAAGAAGAAAGGCAGAGACTAATGGAATTCACAGGGAAGACAAAATATTTAGTCTTTGCAACCTCACATAAGATTTTGCTAATCTTGTGTTTCTATTACTTTAATGCCTTACACTGAAATATATAGGATGCTTTGGCTGTTACCCATGTACATAAGCCCCATTTTCTTCACAACTGCTATAAGGTGGAAACAACTCACATTTCCATCTGTGGATGAGTGGACATTCAGAATATCGACTATACATACACTGGAATGTTATTCAGTCTTACAAGGAAGGAAATTCTAATACATGCCTCATTCATAAAACAAAGAAGCATGCTAAGTAAGATATGTCATTCACAAGAAGATGCATGTAGTGTGGTTCTGATTATGTTAGTTACCTAAAACACTCAAACTTACAGAGACAGAAGTTTGAATAGTGTTCATCAGGGTCCAGGGGAGACAGGAATTTTGAGTTAGCTTCAACAGGAGTCAGAGGACATTAAAAAGTTCTGCAGATGGATTGTATCAGTGATAATCAAACAGTTTGAAAGTACTGAATGCCACTGAACTGTGCACTAAAAATGGTTAAGTAGCATTATATTAGGTGTGCTTTGCTATAATGATTTACTTTTTTTTAGAAATACCTTCTGCTTTATAAAACATCATGGTGATTAGTTTAATTGCCATCTTGGCATAGTCTAGAATCACTTGAGAAAATAATCTCTGTGAAGAATTTTCTAGATAATGTTGGCTTGTGAGCATGTATGTAGTAGGTTGTCTTGATTTTTAGTTGATGTGGGAAGACCCGGTCTGTTGCAGAGTATTTGTTTAACTCTGCAAAGATATGTTTGTATTTTACTTGTCTTCCTAGGGTACCTGATTGATCTAATAAAATACTGAATGGCCAATAGTGAGGGAGAAGTATAGGTGAGACTTCCAGGCAGGAAGTGTAAGGAGAGGAATTCAGGCTCAGAGAAAAAGAAGAAAGAAAAAGAGATGCCAGGGTTCAGCCAGCCAGACATGGAGGAAGCAGGAAAGTAGGATGTACAGAATTAAAAAAGCAAAAAACTCTGAGGTGAAAAGTGAATAGAAACAGGTTAGATTAGGTTAAAAGAGCTAATGGAACAAGCTTAAGCTAAGGCTGAGAATTCATAATTTAAGTCTCCATGTCTTTATTTGGGAGCTGGTTGGCAGCCCAAAGAAAATTCCAACTACAAATGATGTCCAATGTGGGACTGGAATTTCCATATAGGGCCCAAGAAAGCTGAAAACAAAACAAAACAATGAATATAGCTTCTCTAAGAAGTGCTGCTGTGCAGCAGAGCTCCTGAGCAGCTGGCACACTAAGTAGAATCAGCTAGCTAGGTAGAAATGCCTGCCACAGTGTGGGTACCACCTTCCTAGAGCTGAGATTTAACCACACAGCGCTTAGTTAAATGCAGCTCCCAGTCAAACTCAGCTCTAGGCCAGGCCTACAAGCTTAAAATCATCTTGCCTGAGCATCTGGGAAAGAGACTGCTTACCAATATCTGCCAATCCCCTCATGTGGGAACACAGACAATGCAGGACTTTCTTATAAACATTGCCACCAACTGCAAAGCTTGGCAGCTCACCAGTGCTGTTGTTAACCCTGGAAACTGTGGATATATACTGCACTTTTTAATAAAACCTGAATATTTGGGAGAGAGCATCCAGTCAAATCCTAGGCAGACAGCTCAAGAAGTTCTTAAACCTTGAATACAAAGATAAACAGCTGAGTCAGTCACACACACCTTTAATCCCAGCACAGGGAGAGCAGGAGTGGTGACCTCCACCCTTGTCCCACAACTCCAGAGACAGAACTTCTTCTGTTTCTGTGAGTTCAAGGCTACATGCCTTTAATCCTAACCTGGATGGGTATATAAGGGCTTGTAGAAGCCCAGAGAAGACAGAAGGACTGGGAGAAGTGACTGACAGAAGCGACCAGGAGCAAGGCTGAGGAAGCTGCAAGGCAGCTGGGTGAGAATTGACTATGGTGCTTCCTCTCTCTGATATTTCAGCCTTCCCCTGATATTTGGCTTTGAGTCTCATTTGTGAAACTACAGGAAATGCTGGGTATCAACTCAGGGGGAAAATGTTTGGAGCCTACTGGGAAGTGGGTTTTATTGAGATAAAAACTGGCAAGTATAGTTACAGGTATCTGCTAATTTGTTAGACACTTTTTTAAGAATGGACAGAAGCCTTTCCCACAAAACATGAAACAGAGCAGGTGATGGCAAAGAAGTTACTTGAAGACATCCTGTATAGGTATGGATTTCCAACCATGATAGATAGGGTCAGACAATGGACTGCTTTTTGTGTCCCAGGTAAGTCAGAGTTTAGCCACCTTCCTGGGGAGTGATCAAAAATTATATTGTGTATATGGACTTCACAGTTCAGGACAAGTAGACAGGATAAACTGTATTCTAAAATGGGGCCTAATTAAATTGAGCTTGGATGCTGGCACAGACTGGGTGGCTCCCTTTGCCTTATATGGGACCAGGAATCCCCCTTATGAGATGAAGCTAACCACATTTGAATTTATTCATGGTATCCCTTGCTCCACTATCCTTAACCTCCAGGTGGATTTGCTGGCAGAAGTAAATGACCAATATCTTCTCAATGCTATGCAAGGAGCCTGGTGGACACACAAGGAAGTGTGGCCCAAGCTCAGGATCCTCTATGAATCTGGTGTTCCCCCTGACAGGTTTCAACCAGCAGACTGGGTCCACCTTAAGGGATATCACCTAGGGTACTTGGAACCCACCAAGCCAGCAGACCCCTATACACTCAAGGAAAATTTCCAGAGTGGAGGATGGGAAGATCCAGAAAACTCCTCAAAGTGGTAGCGTGGCTCCTATTGGTGGTTTTTCCTGCTGGGACTGAGGCCTCGGGAACTACATGGACTCCTTGGACTCTGACCTGGATGAAATTAGAGACAGGAGAGTTCCATGATTGGAATGCTTAGGAACCAGTCAGAGGGGGTAAGGACCTAGATTTAATCTCACATTGATGCCTGGGGGCAGGGCCCAGGTCTTCGAGTGAACACAGCAGCCAATGGGTTCAAAAGTTAGATTTGTACCAGTCGCCACTGTACCTTACCCCTTGGCCCAGTCCTAAAATGTCAAGGTGTGTAGCATCTTGCTTGCTTACATATGTTTTGTTTTAAAGACCCCCACCTGTTGGGGCTTGGGGTCCTTAGCCTTTCTGCTGTGCTGGAACTGGGCTATCGACCCAGGTTGGTGGGAATCTGTATGTAACAATAAAATCCTCACTCTTTTTAAAAAAGAAAAAGAAGGGAACAGCTCTGAGACTGGATGAGACATGAAAACTTTTGTTGGTTACAGAGTTCTCATGCCTTATTATTACATGACATCCTTTCATATAGCATAAATGGCAGTTTGATTATATAGTCCAAACAACCTTTATAAAGTTGACAGTCATCTTTTACCTGCTCAAACATAAAAGATCATCTTTGGCTTGTGTAAAACTCACAGTCCATACTTGTGTTAATGCAGATATATATGTTACCTTTGAACGTTTGTATGTTTTCAGAGCAAGGGGACCAGACACCAATAAAAATGGGTGGCCTCCTGGTTCTAGTGGAAGCACTGCCCACTCAGATTGTGATGATTCTGGAGGTAGCTTGTCCCCAGATACCTCTAAGGCCTCAGGGGTTCTGTAAGACCTTTGGTGGCAATACAGGACTTGGACTTTGGTATAGACCCCACCTGCAGTAGCACCACTGCAGCAGCTAGGTCTATATGTCAACATTGCTTCAGGTGTGAGTGTATGCCGCTCAGATCACCATGGCCTCAGTGGCAGTGTGGCCCTTGGACATTAACATGGCCCCAGACTTCAGGTGTCCAATGTTAACAGGAACCTTGGACATCAGCACAGACCCTAGCTGCAGTAGGGCTATGGACATAGACATGGCTCTCAGCTGTAGCTCTGGCCAAGATGTCACCAAGGCATGGGATAGCAGTGCAGGCAGGCCACTCAGATCTGCATGGCCTCAGCTTCATCATGGCCCTGGGACACCAACATGGACTCAGGTGGATGACCTGACCCTAGGAATCCACACAATCCTGAGCAGCAACTGTGTGGATTTGCCACTGATGCAAACCAAAACCTCCCAAATCAACTAACCAACCCAAAAAACCACACACACACACACACACACACACACACACACACACACAACCCCCCCCCCCCGTCCAAATGGCTTGGGAGAGAAAAGAAAAAGAATAGAGAAAGTCCCTAAAAAAGAAATAAAGAAATATATATGTATATATATTAAAATAATCTATATTTATGCTATATAAAGATGGGAAATACACAGGGAGTCTGGATACTGCATGTTATATTGTCTTTGTTGTTTGACTGCTGAGGAAGAAGCAAGAGCTGCAAAGAGACATTTGATCATAAATGCTGCTGGATTAATCCGACCTATATATTTTGTAAATGCCTTGACTTCAAAATTGAACAAGATATGTTACTTTGGGGAAGAGATTTTTTAAATTTACACACAAAATGAGAGGTTGTTTGTGGATTCATTCTGGGTTAAGAAAAACCAAGTTTGATCAAGGGAGACCCCCTGAAAATCCTCAGATAAGAATGGGTGGCCCAGAAGATCCAGCATTTCAGAGCACCTCTGTTGCAGTTTCCTCTGAGCTCTACATTCAGTATAGCTTTAGAGAATGCTGCTCTCAGAAAAGGTACCAAGCCATGTGGCTAAACATAAGTAAGAAATATGGGTTAATTTATAAAGTATAAGAGTTAGATAGTAATATGCCTGAGCTTATAATTAATATGCCAAACAGCTTGTAATTAGTATAAATCTTATGTGATAATTTGGGGATAAGCAGCTGTGGGACTGTGGGTCTGGACCTCGGGGCTAGGATAGGTCAGAAATTACTGACTACAATGAGCAACCACATAGTCTGGTTGTACCAGTAGCCATAGATGTCACCTCAGACACTGTCTGCTGTAGGGCCACAGACCCAGACATGACTTTGGTCAGCAGCTTGGGCCTGAACAACATCAGACCATACCAGCATGGCTCTGACAGTGTCATAGCCCTCAGACCCCCAACAAGGCCACAGGTCAAAGCCTAGGTATCAGGCTCCTATGTGGCCTTCGGTGACAACATGGGCCTCAGACCCTAGCTGCTGTATGGCAAGGACCCAGTCATGGTTCCTGGCAGCAGCTCTGGCTTGGATGACACCATGGTTCCAGGCGCAGCACAGGCCAACCAGATCAGTGTGACTCCAGCAGCATTCCCTGGACATCCTTGTGGCAACATGGGCCACAGACACCCATGTGGACCCTGACTATGATATGAACAAGGACCCATACATGACCCTTGGCATCAGTTTAGCTAGGATATCATCATGACTCTGGGTGGAAAGCAGACCTTCCCCATCAGCTTACTCCTCACTGATTTTATTTCTTCCTTTGTTCCTCTTTCTATAGCTCATGAGCAATTCTACATCTATTTATTTCCCATTTCTCCACCACATATTTGCTCATTTCCACACATCTGCCTGGCACGTGCTGGGCTGGCACATGGATGTCTTTCTACCAGCCAGGGCCTTGAGGAGTTGGCTGGGTGGCTGTGGTTTGTTTCTGATATTCTAACTTTTCCCCAATATCTGGGGAATTCACGCAATATTAGTTATGTGAGATGTTTTTCTGTACACTGTGAATTACCATTGGATAATAAAGAAACTATTTTGGCCTATGACAAAGCAGCTTAGAGGCAGGCAAGAATTCCAAGCACAGATAAAGGAGAAGGAGGGTGGAGTCAGGAGAGATGCTCTGAGCTGCAACCCAAGGAAGCAAGATGTAAAGAAACTGAGATAAGCCGTGAGCCACATGGCAAGACATAGACTAATAAAAACAGGGTAAGTTAAGTTGAAATAGCTACAAGTAATAAGTCTGAGTCATAAGCCAAACAGTTTGTAATTAATAGAAGCCTTTGTGTGATTGTTTGGGGTTAAGCTGCTGTGGGACTACAGATCTGGACCTTGGGCTGAATGGATCAGAAATTTCTTACTACAGCTGAACCTGCATTCCCAAAGAGTGTTTGTGATGTTTATGGATATGCCCATGCCCATGGCTCATATGACCCCAAAGATTTTTGGTTCTCCTTAGTGTGGATGGCATGGTTCTAGCAAGTATATAGCTTGTAGTCAGAAGTTTCTTTGTTCTGCCTGGCCAGTCCCATGGCCAATTTGTCCCTAATAATCACACAAAGGCTTATATTAATTTAAAGTGTTTGACCTATGACTCAGGCTTATTACTTGCTAACATTTCCTCTTCAACTAACCAATGATTCTTATCCATGTTTAGCCACGTGGCTTGGTACCTTTTTCTCAGTGCAGCATTTTTATCTTTCTTTCTCTGCATCTCATGCTGTGCTCTTCTGCTTCCTAAAATTCTCCTAGTCTGTTTGCCCCACCTCTACTTCCTGTTTAGCTTCTGGCCAATCAGCATATTACTAAACCAATATTTACAGTGACAAATATTTACAGTGTATAAGAGCATCATCCTGGGCAGCATCTTAATGAGTATTGCCTGCACTTCTCCTGTAGTTCATGACACTGGACACTTTTCCATGTGCTTTCTTATATCTTTGTGAAGTGTTTAATTGCTGTGGAATAATCCTTCTGTACGCTGTGAAAGTTCACTTTGATTGGTTTAATAAGAAAATGGACTGGCCAATAGCTGAACAGAATAAGGTTAGATGGAAGACTAGACTAAGGACACTCGGGAAAAGGCTGGAGTCAGAGGAGTCATCAGAGAGATAGAGAGAGAAAACAGGAGGTACAAAATAAATGAGACGTAACATACCACATGGAAGAATGAGATTAATGTAACTGAGTTAATTTAAGTTGTAAGAGCTAGTTAGTAATAAGCCTGAGCTACCAGCTGAGTGTTTTAATTAGAAGGTCTCTATGCATTTATTTGTGAGCAGCTGCTGGGACAGGAAAACTGCCTATAAATGGCATTCCAATCTGGGGCCTGAATTTCCACATAAGACCTGACAAAGCTTAAAAAATTCTAAACATATAAAAATGGAGTCACATGTGGCTTCTTGGTAACCTCCTGTTCTCAGGTAGGCTCTGTTGGCTAGTGGCAAGCAAAGGCACAGCCTCTTTTAAGAGATGCTAGTGGTAAAAATGGGCATAGCTCTTTTAAGAGGCCCTGCTATAAATGAGACTTATAAGCATCAGACAGTGTACTACTTTGTGGCAGCATGAACCCCAAACTCTCCAGAGTTGGTACAGCAAAGATGGCTCTTACTGAAGCCCCACCATGAAGCTAGGCTTTCAGGAAACCAAGTAGGGCAGAGCCAGCCATTAAAGCAAAAGCAGAGGTCCTGGTCATGCTGCTTAGCAGTTTAAAGGCTCGTGAGTTCAGAAAAAGGTTACAGAGACTTAGTGAAGACAGATTCAGATGGAAAAAGACTGTAAATGGGCTGGGCCACAGTGTATTTAAAAATGTACAAAAGCTTGGAAGAAAAAAGAAAAAGGGTATATACAGTCATAAAAATAAATATATGGTTTTAAAATAAAAAGATAAAGTTCTTAAAAAGGGAGTAAAGTAATGTAAAAGAAAAAAAGCTATGTAAAGATGAGAAATACACAGAGTCTGGTCTGAATCCTTTGTTATTGTGCTGACTTTGAATTTTTTGGCTAATAAGAGACACTGGGTTATACAAGCTGCTAGACTAAACCAACCTATAAATTTAAAAAATATCTTGACTTCAAAATTTAAGTCAAAATGTGAGTCTTTGGAAGAGAGGTTATGATTTTATTTCTACAGGAAATGAGAAGCTGTGGGTTCATTCTGAGTTAAAGAAAATCAGATTTGATTGGCGAAGAACCCCTGAAATCCTTACTACAAACATAAAAAACCTAGAAGAGCTACAAGATATGCAATGTCTATTTTACCTGCTCAAACATAAAACAAGAAATCATCTTTAACTGACTTGTGCATACCACATATTCCTTACTTGTAATATGTATTATCTGAAAAAGTTTATGTATTTTCAGAACAAGGAGACCAAACACCAATGAAATGTATGGCCCAAGTGTTCAGCATTTCAAAAATGCCGGTGTAACAGTCTCCTCAAAATTCTGCATCCAGGCCGGGACCGGTGCCCTCTGCGGCGTCCCAGCACACTCTGGAGCAGGGGGCAGCTGAACTCTGCACCTGGCTACACCCACAGCTCCTGCTGCTGCTGAGGGTATCTGCAAGGATCCCTACTGCGACCCCGAACTGAGTGAACTGAGCAAACCAACTGCAGGGGTCTCTGAGGGGTGGATTCGAACCCTGACCAGAGGTGAGGAGGGTTCGGCAGGCCTCAGCGCCTGTATCCTGGCCTGGGAGGGAGAGTTGAGCTCTCATTGCTTCCGGT
>PVIH01021198.1:0-30368 GCA_004025045.1 Sigmodon hispidus | reverse complement strand
CAAGTGCTGGAATTGTACTGTCACACCCGACTTCTAGACTACTGCTACCTACTTGTTGTAAATGTCCTCAGAAATACTGGGGACATGATAGGGGAGTAAAATTGAACATGATCCTTAGCTTTAGGTGAGAACCCACAGTATATTGGGGAGGCAGAGATGGCTAAGTGGCCACGCGGCTGTGCCAATCACGGGAGGAGAAGTCTAGGTGCTAGGGCACCATTTGCTAGGAAATATAATTTCTTAGACATAAAGGGATATGGAAGGAAGTTTTCTGAGGGCATAGACAGAAAGAAGCAGTGATGGGGGTCGAAATATGAAGGTGTGGGGCTGAGGGAGTTGGGAGAGCCTGTGAACAAAGAAAGACACTGTGTTTAAGGCAGTGCTAGGGGGCACTTAAGAGTTCCAAACCAGGGGCTGGAGAGATGGCTCAGCGGTTAAGAGCACTGTCTGCTCTTCCAGAGGTCCCGGGTTCGATTCCCAGCACCCACATGGCAGCTAACAACTGTCTGTAGTTCCAGTTCCAGGCAAATAAATAAATAAATAAAGTTTTTTTAAAAAAAAAAAAAAAAAAAAAGAGTTCCAAACCAGAACAGAACCCCATGGGAAAGCGGCTGGAGGGTTCTGGTGCTACTGAAAATGCCTCATTGATGTACAATGGGTTAAATTTGTACTTGTTAAAAAAAAATCGTAGACAGGAGGCAGAGCATTGATGTGGATGACAGAAGGTGGAAGTTGAGCTTAAGAAGGTTGTGATCTGGATTGAAATATTAGATATGTTTGAAAGCTATGAGGAAATAAGGAGGAAATGGTACCATTAGCAGCTTGGAGCAGATAGAAAACCATGTGCTCATAATTATTGGGTTTATGGCCACAGCAGCTGCCCAAACAGGGCTCAATTGTCTAGACAACTGGGCTAGAGGTCAAGCTGAGGCAGGGTATTGTCAGGGTTAGACTGGGGTGCCTTTGAGGTTCGTGACTGAAGCCACTGAAGGATCAGGTGATAGCTGGGTTTGGGAGGATGAGGGTCTACATTGAAGTGAGCTGTAGCCATTGAATAGTTATGATGACTGCAGAGAAACCACAGAATAAGCGGATCCCTGGGCTGACCTGCTCTGCCATGTTGTTACTGAAGACTGAGCCTTCCACATGAGCATGGATTAACATACATCAGTCTGAGGAGCCACTGCAGTCAGGCATGGCTTCATAACATGTGTGTTAACTCTTGTATCACCTTGCAACAGCTGTAGTTTCACTGTTTGTTTATGTTGTTTACCTAAGTTTTTCTTTAAAAATTTTTTGGATCTCATATAGCTCAAGTTGATCTCAAACTCTTTGTGAAGTCCAGGATAACCTTGAATATCTGTTCCTCCTGCCTCTTCTGGAGAGTTGTGTGATGATATATTTTATATTTAATAAAACCAGTGTGGAATATCAGAGGACAGAATCACCCACAGTCAAGCCAGGGTCAGAGAGTACCACTCACGCCTTTAATCCCATAACTCCAGAGATAGATTTTTCTGTGTTTCTGAGAGATAAGTCAGGCTTAGGGAGACAGAGAGGTATTCTGTAAAAGTGAGAAGCTAGGCAGTGGTGGTGCAAACTGTTAGTCCCAGCACTTGGGAGGCAGAGACAGGAGGTTTTCTGTGAGTTTGAGGCCAGCCTGGTCTCCAAAGCAAGTTCCAGGACAGCCAGGCCTGTTACACAGAAAACCCTGTCTCAAAACAAAATAAAAATGCTAGAGAGATGGCTCTGTCCTCTGTTATTCCAATCTGGTTTTATTAAATATAAAATATATCACCCCAGTGTTGGAATTACGGGTATGTATGTGTTACCATGCTAGGTTTATGTTATGCTGGAGATAAAGCCCCAGGTTCCATGGATGCTGGAAAAGTACTCTACTTTGGTACAGAATGATGCAGAGAATAGAAGAAAATTCAGGAATGAGGAGAAGAGGGAGGGGATGGAAAAGGCCCTTGTTCCCACTGTTATGTTATCCTATAGTCCACTCATCATGTGTGGTTCACCAGGAGTCTCCAAGCTTCTGGTCAAGGAGAGATTAAGTGCAAAAGGGAAATTCAGAGACATTCTCATCTCTGAGACATGTCCTGCTCTTTTTTGTCTGGGCCAGAAAGACACGTGCCTTCTATCTGTTATTACACATGATTTCCCCTGGAGAGCTGGCAAGATTGCTTAGTGAATAAAAGTTCTTATTCCCAAGCCTGAGGCCTGGAGTTCAATTCCCAGCATCCACAAATTGGAAGGAGGAACTGACTCCTGCAAGCTTTGTTCTGACCTCTGGAGGCACGCTGTGCCATGCCCCCCATTAAATAAACAAACAAACAAACAAACAAACTACAGTAGTAATAATAATAACCTCCCTGGAACAGGATAACAAAGAATAGAAAAAGGAAGACAAATCTCATTTGGTAAAATCTTAACATTGACTTCTCAGACCCAAAGTCAAGAGCAGATCTTTCTTAGGACCCTATAGTGGAGTCTCGGTGCCCATAGTTCACAATGCACTCTCCACTTCAGGTCTTACCTGACCAACTATACCCTGCTTCCTTCTTCAGGCCTTGGGTTTACTTTTTACACCCAGAATGTTCTATTTCCTTCCAATCTTTTCTCAGCAATGTTCCAGGGACGTTTGTCTCTCTAAGCACAGCACAGTTCTGTAGTGACAAGTTTCTAGGTACACATTCACACTTGACTTTGAGTATGTTCTTGGGTTCAGTCAATCTGATTGGATTTGACTGATTCTCAATCTACAATTAGCAGGTTTTGTGAAAGATAAATGCAGATGTGCACAAGACCAGTTGTCTCTCGTCTTGGGGTAGTTAGGAGGGGACTATTTCTTTTCTTCTTTGTGTCACACTTGTGTAGCTGCTGTCCTGTTTGTTCCCAAGCCTCAGAGGTGCTGCCCTGGTCAAGAGCACAGCTGGGAGTGGTCCCAGGTGGGTGGAGGGCATTCCAGGGTAATTGGAAGGATGGAAGACCGTGCACCTACAATCTCCCAAGGGCTTCCAGTTCTCCATTTCCCCTATCCTTTTGAAGTCTTGGCTTGCCTTACATGTTTTTACATTTTTATTTAATGTATTTGTGGGAGCATTTTGCTTGCTTGATGTCTGAGAGGTCAGAGAGGGCATCAGTGTCTCTGGAACCAGAGTTACAGACAGTTGTTAGCTGCCACATGGGTCCAGGAAACTGAAGCCTGGTTCTCTGCAAAAGCAGCAAGTGTTCTTAACTATTGAGCCATCTCTCCAGCTCCTGCTTCATCTTTTTGTAAGCAAAATTACTAGAATAATTTACTTGTGAGTAATACCTTAATTAGAAATTTGAATTACCTTGAAACTAGAAGCTATTTAATAACAATGATAACAAAACACCGTGGAGGGCCTTAGATCTGAGTAACTAAGCTCACATCTTTGCATGAACACAAAGAGAATACAGCTTTGCCATGAACATGTCCTGCATGTTGAACTTATTAAGTTAGTTTGAATCAGCTCACAAGAACATGTTAGGGTCTAACATGGTACTGCATGGCTTTTAGTCCTGGCACCCTGGTGAGGGGGAGGGTAAAGGCAGGAAGATTATGAATTTAAGGTAATCCCTGGCTTTGGCATGAGTTCATGACCAGCCTGAGATACAGGAAACCACTTCTGTCTTAGTTAGGGTTTCTATTGTTTTGAAGAGACTCCATGACCATGGCAACTCATAAAGGAAACCATTTAATTGGGTGGCTTACAGTTCAGAGGTTTAGACCATTATCATCATGGTAGTAAATGGCAGTGTGCATACAGACAGACTTTATTATTATAAAGAAATAGAGAGTGAGGAAAGAGAAAGAGAGGGAAGGGGAGGGCTTGAGCACTTTCCTGACAGAGAAGAAACCTAAGAGTAGAATTCTTAAATGGAGCTTGACATCCAGGGTAGGGCGTGGTTTTGGAGGCTAGAACAGAATCTTAACAGATTATAGCCTGGTTTTCCTCTGCTTTGCATCTAACAACCACTTATGAGTCAGTACATGCTGTGTTTGTCTTTCTGGGTTTGGGTTAGGGTTAGGGTTAGGGTTAGGGTTAGGGCTGGAGGAGGAGATTCAGGGTCCACAAGCAAGCGAGTGATTCTGGAGGCCTGACTGCAGGTGACACACTGGAATACTTAGTGAACACAGGCTAGTTCAGTATATATTTCTTTTTTTTTTTTAATTTTCTTTCTTTTTTAAACTTTATTTATTTATTTGCCTTGGTGTTTGCCTGGAACTGGAACTACAGACAGTTGTTAACTGCCATGTGGGTGCTGGGAATCGAACCCCGGTCCTCTGGAAGAGCAGACGGTGCTCTTAACAACTGAGCCATCTCTCCAGCCCCCCAGTATATATTTCTTACTAATAAAAATTATTCAGTTCAAAATGCCAAATTCGGGGCTGGAGAGATGGCTCAGCGGTTAAGAGCACCGTCTGCTCTTCCAGAGGAC
Source organism: Sigmodon hispidus (assembly GCA_004025045.1). Classification (NCBI taxonomy): domain Eukaryota; kingdom Metazoa; phylum Chordata; class Mammalia; order Rodentia; family Cricetidae; genus Sigmodon; species Sigmodon hispidus. The sequence continues at coordinate 25,895 of PVIH01021198.1, read as the reverse complement.
CGGGGTTCGATTCCCAGCACCCACATGGCAGTTAATAACTGTCTGTAGTTCCAGTTCCAGGCAAACACCAAGGCAAATAAATAATAAATAAATAAATAAATAAAGTTAAAAAAAAAATGCCAAAGTCAGCCCAGGCCTTCTCCATTCCTGCCAGTGGCTAAAAACTTGCCAGGAGGTGGGTGGAGTTAACATGCACTTCCGGTGTCTGCCCAGAGTTAAAAAGCAGAAGACTGCTCTCTCTAGCTTCTATCAGGTCTGCAAGCTCCAAAGGGAACACAGGAAGCACATTTTCATCATTGAAACCCTCCCCCCATCATTTAGTGTGGCAGATTTTATGCACTGATGACTTAATGCTTTGGGGCACTTTGGAAACACTTTCTATTTATGGATAAACTCAATGGTGAAATGAGCATCTCCACCACTAGATGTCACACCACACTCGATGTTTACTCAGGACTTCACTGGGGTTGGGTGACTGTGGCCCAAGCAGACAAAGCACTTAGTTCAGGCTCATCTTTCCTACTAAGGTCTACTTTTAATCACTCATCTGTAAAGCAGAGAGGATGCACAGGCAAAGGCTCAAATCACTGCTAGTTGGCTTTGGAACTGATAATGCAATAATCATGTGATGTCTTTCCTTTCTTCCTTTTTTTCTTTCTTTCTCTGCAGTCCAAGCAATCTTCCAGTCTTCAAGTTTCTGATTCTCCTGCCTCAGCTTCCCCAGTGCCGGAGATTACAGGTGTGTGCCACCTTGCTCTACTCTGTCCTTCACTATTCATTTGCATTTCTAAGTATGTGAAAATTAAGGGAAGTAAAATAGAAGATTGATCTAAAATGAGTTCAGTACAAGTTCAGTAATGCCATCCTCAGAGTTAAAAGTCATTTTATTTTCTATTATATATATATACATGTATGTCATAAAATTTTATGCTGTTATCATAACATTGTTATCATTCACATTCATATTTATTATGCATGTGTGTGTATATTCACATGTGTGTGAGTTCCCCTTGCCTTTACTCTTCTATTTTGGTGAAAAGACATCATGACCAAGAAGACTTATAAAAAAAAGCATCTAACATACTTAGGATTTGCTTAGTTTTGTGTTCTCCGTGCTGGGAAGCATGACATCAGGCAGGTGCTGGAGCAGTGGCTGAAAATTCACATCTCATCCACAAGCACGATGCAAAGAAGGGTGCAAGACTTGGCCTGCTGGGAGCTTTGGAAGAGTCAAAGTCCATCTCCAGTAGTAAACCTCTTCCAACAAAGTCACACTTCTTAGTCTTCCCCAAACAGTTTCACCAACTTAGGATCCAAACATTCAAATATATGCCTTCTAATTTAATCCACTACATCCTTGATGGCCAGGAGAGGGGGCCTAATTCCTGGGAGCAGGAGTTACAGGCCCTTATGAGCTGTCCAACATGGCTGCTGGGAACCAAACTCTGCAAGAGCCACCTCTTCAGATCCCATATTCAACATTTATTGTTGTTGTTGAGAAAGGATGTCATCATGCTGGTAGTTAGCTCTCTCCTTCCATCATGTGGGGCCTGGGGATGAGCAGCCTACTTTCCACAGGGGCATATGCTGGGCTGGTGTGCTGTAGCCTTAGTATATTAACCATAGTTCCAGCTCATCATAGATCTGTTAGGCTGTACCCTCCCCGTCACTGGGCTGGTTTCAGTTGTTCAGTTCTGTCAGCCGTGTCAGTTCCTTTTCTTTTGACAAAATACCTAACAAAAGCAACTTAAAGAAGAGAGAGCTTATTTTGCCTTCCAGTTCACTGTGATTGAAGTGAAAGGGACCATCTGGCCCAGCCAGGTTGCTGTGCGCATCCAGCTTCAGCAAAGTGAAGGTGATGGGAAGGAACAGTGAGCAAACTCTGCCCCTACAATGTTATCTCACTGAATCATGCATTGCCTCTGGGAGGAGAGTCAGGGTTTCTGTTTTGCAAAATAACCCAGTGCTCATAGATATAAAGTGATTGCACAGAGCCCCACACCTTGAGAGTCACCTTGAGAGGAACTCAGCCACGTCAGTTCCTTTTCTTTTGACAAAATACCTAACAAAAGCAACTTAAAAAAGAGAGGGCTTATTTTGGCTTCCAGTTCAAGGAACAGCCCATGGTAACAAGAAATCACCATGCTAGTCATCTGACAAGTCAGCTGGTCATAGTGTGTTTCCAGTGGGGGAAACAGAATGCTGGTGTTCAGCTGGCTTTCCTTAGAAATGCCAGCTCACAGATTGTGCCATGCACACGAGGCTGGGCCTTCCACCTCCATTATGCAGTCTAAAAACTCCTTCACAGATATGGCAGAGTTTGTTTTCTAGGTGACTCCAGATTCTGCTAAGTTAACAAATGATATTAATCTCCATACTAGTAGTGAATCCTGGTCACTTGAAGGCCAATCCAATCTCTCATTATTGGTTATAGTGGCTGCCTGAGTTTGAGCACACGACAGCAACCTGCCACCTTTGATAAGAATTTAACACACAAGCTGAAATTATCACAGTCTGATGGGTCTTTTCAAATCAATAAAGAAGATTTAGTGATTTATAAGCAAACATGCATCAAATCTCTCTCTCTCTTCCTCTCTTTGACACTGATTTCTTCTGTTTGTTTGGTTTTGGTTTTTTGAGACAGAAATTCTCTGTGTAGCTCTCTTGGAACTTGCTCAGTAGACCAGGCTGGCCTTGAACTCACAGAGAGCTACCTGTCACTGCTGGGTTTAAAGGTGTGCACCACCACCACCACCACCACCACCACCAGGCTGACATAGATTCTTTGTTGTTGCTGTTTGTTTGTTTTTCTGTGTAACAGCCCTGGCTGTCCTGGAACTCACTCTGTAGACCAGGCTGACCTGGAACTCCCAGAGATCCACCTGCCTCTGCCTCCTGAGTGCTGGGATTAAAAGCATGTGCCACTGCTGCCCAGCTCACAGATTCTTTTTAAACAGCTCAGTTTGTTATGCCCAGATCAAGGGGACCCTCCCTCTCCCACTAAGGACCACCACAGAGACCACATCCCTATGTAAAAGCAAGGAGCCTTTATTGAAGCTCAGCTTGCTCTCTGCCTGTCCAATGGAGTAGTTAGAGCAGAGAGCACCAAGCCTGGGCAGGGGAGGGCTTTTATTGTAGCAGAAGTTGGAGGAAGGGGATTTCCAGGGTTCAGGATCCTGATTGGCTGACATTTGTCTAGGGGAGATTTGAGGGGAATAGGTGTGTTCTGGGCTCAAGGACTAACTATTAGAATATTTGGAATATCAGGTACTTCCCCTTAAATGCTGGCCCCTCCCTGGGTGGTGTCCGAATATGGGCTTTTTCTGGAACTACCAGGTGCTGCCAGTAAGAGACGCAGGCAGGCCTACTGTCTGGCTGATTTTTATTAAGCCTGTCGTGGCAGTTGTATAGTCAAGCTGTTCTGGGCTCCACATTGCTGTGTGGTCAAGCTGTTCTGGGCTCCACAAATTTAACCTTCAAATCTTCTGTCAGTTTCTGCATAGTGTACTGGGATTACAAGCATGTGCTACTATGCCTAGTAAGGCAAAGTTGTCTTTTAAAATAAGACAATCTGGGCCAGCCAGATGGCTCAGTGTATAAGGACACTTGCCACCAAGCCTGATGATCTGCATTCAATCTTTGGGACCCATGTGAAGAATAGGAATCAATTTCTGGGAGTTGTCTTTTTATATCGACACATAAGCCATGAACTATGTATATATTCAGGGGAGAGAGAGAGAGAGAGGGAGAGAAAGAGAGAGAGAGAGATGCTCAGCTTCATTTATGAGTTACTGCCCAGCAGTGGACCTCTGAGCCACTGTATTTACACTCATCCTTGCATATTTTGTGACACTGTGCTGTGTCTTTTACAGTCCTAGTGATATTCTTAGCTCTGTATTCTCCATCAGACTGCATTGGTCTTAAGGGGTTGGTTTATAAAATTTTGACTCCATATCAGAAAGACCAAACTCATGAGGAGCTGTTGATAATCACATATCATGGCAGTTAAAAACACCTGTTGAATTGTTACTGTTGTAAACATGAGACTTTAATATGGTTCTATGACTTTTAATTAGAAGAAACCAAATAGAAAGAAGAGACAAATCACAAAGTGGGTACGTGATTCCCACAAATGCTAATAACCTTAATATATAAAGAGCTTATACATATTTATAAGACATTAAGGCTCCACAGAAATGCTAAGCATATGGAAAGATTATTTATGGATGATGGAATAAAGCAGTTAATAGACAAGAAAATTCATGCAGATTCATTAATAAGAACATGAGCACAAAATTTAAAAATAAGACTTAATTTCTAACAAGTCAATGAAGATTTGTAAGAATTTTTAAAATCAGGAAACAATGAGAACAGTGAGAATAGCTTTCCATCACCGTGACGAAATTTCTTGGGACAAATAACTAAGGATGAAAAGTCTATTTTGGCTCAAGGTTTCAGTCCACAGTCATTTTTGCCCCTATCATTTTTAGGTCTATGAGATAGCAACTTTTGGTAGACAATATAGGGCCAATGAGGTGGCCTCATGGTGGCCAAGAAGTAATCAAGATATAAATAAAGATAAATGAATGAGTAAGTAGATAGAAAGAAAGCAAGGCAGATAGATTAAGATGCTTTATGAAGAATTTATCTGTCTGTAAAGTGCAAGACTAGAGGTCGGGACTAGTAGGAAGCGATTAGAAGCCTGACATGATATGTATGCCCATAAACCTAGCACTCTAGGAGGCTGGGGCGTGAAGATCATGAATTTGGAGGCATCGTGGAATATATTATGAGGTCCTGTTTAAAAACATGGGTAGAAGTGGGAGGGAGCTGGAGATGAGGAACATGTTTCCAAAGGAGGGGAATTGGCTTTGGAAGACAGGGTGAAGATATGAAGCTAGGACAGCCAAGTGGAGATGTTCACAGGAAGAGCGTGAAGATCTGAAAGAATCTCTGAAGAGGAGAGGACAAGGAAATGTTGTCATTTGTTCTGTTCCTGTGACAAATATCATGACCATTAGCAACTTGGGGGAGGAAAAGGTTTATTTAGCTTATAGGTTGCAGTCCATCACTGAAGGACGTCAAGGATGAAACTCAAGCAGGAAATCTATGCAGAAAATATGGAGGAATGCTGCTTGTTGGCTTTCTCACACCCATGCTTAAGCTAGCTTTTCTATTTATTTAGGAAATACTGCCTAGGGAGTAGGTCTTCCCACAGTAGGCTGGGGCTTCCCACATCAAGGAACAATCAAGACAATCCCCACAGACATGTCCACAGACTGATAGATCTGATATGGGCAATTCGTTAACTAACAGATTCCCTTATCAAGCAACTCTAGTCTGTGTCAAGTTGACTGTTAACTATGACTGACCTTGACAGAGTCTCACTCTGTAGACTCATCTTGTCTCCAACTCATGGTCCTTCTGCCTCAGCCTCTGGTGTTTTGGAATTAAAGATACACAACACTTTGTCTGGCTCAATGTCAATATCTTAATGAGAATAGCATCAATTACATCATGAAAGTGGGCCGAAGATGAAGCTGCCACAGTGACAAGAAATCTGAGTGCTTCCAATTACAGTGGAGACCAAAGGAGATGAGAAGCATCGTATTTCATCTGAATAGAAGAGAGGATCACGTCTGATTCCACCAGCAACTTAATGAAAATCCAATCTGGAAAAGGGATGTTTGTTGGCACTGGCACCCGAAGTTTCATAAGTAATGGAGATCCACCTCACTGTGGGTGAGAGGCTGGTGGAAGGGGAGGAAGTGTGCCTTTAGGAAGTTGGCTGGATAGTAAAGAGAAATACTGTGTTGGTGGATACAGAGAAGATAAAGTTGAATGGTCTAAACTCTGAATGTTTTTTTTTAAATTCCCAAAGAGAAGCTGGTGGAGAGGAAGAGAATAAAGATAGAAGCATGAAAGGACACTATTTAGGACACCCAAGGTGAGCAGAGTCAGGAACACAGGTGGGATCATCTGTAGACAGAGTGATGTCAAAATGTGGCTTGAGGATAGACTGTGTTTGAAATTGTCACTCTAGGGAACAGTGTGGCTGTAGTGGCTGTAGTACTGATTGTAACCTTGCATCAGGAAGGACAGGGCTACTTTGTGCTAAGCCTCGTTTTGAAGCCACTTTTCCCTAGTGTATGAGTCAGAGTTCTCTAGAGTAATAGAATTATGGAATGAATCTCTCTCTCTATATATGATATTATATTTATATATATAGATATGAATACATACATACAATATGAAAATTTATTGAAATAGCTTATAGGCTGCAGTCCAACAATGGCTAGTAGTGAATGAAAATCCAAAAATCTAGCAGTTGCTCAGTCCATAAGGCTGGGTGTCTTAGCTGGTCTTCTGTAGATGCTGGAATCCCTAAGAAGTAGGCCCCAATGCCAGTGAAGGGGTGGATGTGCTGACAAGATAAGGTATGAACCCTTCCTTCTTCCATTGTCCTCATATAGACTTCCAGAAGAATCCCAGATTAAAGGTGTGCCTTCCAGCCTCTAGCTCTGGATTAAAGGCATATGTCTTCCCACTATAAGGTCTGGATTAAAAGCATGCTGTCTTCTTGCCTCAAGATCCAGACCACAAGTGTGCTCTCCATTTCTGGATTATTGTTCATTCCAGATAAAGTCAAGTTGATAGCTAAGAATAGTCGTCAAATATCTCTGTGTCACAATTAGTTTGGGCTGTATGTCACTCAGATCTATGTTGCTTTGGCAAAACACTTGAGATGATCATCTTATAAAGAAGGAAGACTTACTTTGGCTTACAGGCATGGAGGCTTCAGTCCATGACCCATTGCTTTGGGTCTGTGGTGAGACAGCATAGCACAGAGAAGATGAAACAGAACCAACCGCTCATCTCATGTCTAAGGCGTGAAAGACAGAGAGAGGCAAAAGGATTTGGTCTCACAATCCTCTCTAAGTCAGACCCCAGTTTAAAACCTCATCTTAGGCCCACCACTCACAGGCTCTGCTACCTCTCAGTAGTGCCAGGCTGGAGACCAGGTCTAAGGCACAAGCTTTGTGGAAGGTCTCAGACCCAGATAACAGACTGGCTGGAAAATTACCAACAGTGGTTAAAGAGAAAGAACTTATTTCTCATAATTCTAGGGATAGAAGTGTAAGGTGAGTATATTAGCATGGCTGGGTTCTCATCAAAGATCTGCTTACATTATCCTCAGTGGCCATGATGACACACGCGTGGGGGCTTTACTTCCTTGTTATAAAGGTGTTATTTCCACCATGACTGTATCACTGTTGTGACCTCATTTAACCCTGGCAGTCTCCTAGGAGACTAAGGAGTAGGGGTTTTATTTTATTTTATTTTTTTAAACTTTATTTATTTATTTGCCTTGGTGTTTGCCTGGAACTGGAACTACAGACAGTTGTTAGCTGCCATGTGGGTGCTGGGAATCGAACCCGGGTCCTCTGGAAGAGCAGATGGTGCTCTTAACCGCTGAGCCATCTCTCCAGCCCCGAGTAGGGGTTTTATGAGTCTAGGAAGGACATGAACATGTGACTGTGTTTTCCCCACTTGATCTCCTGAATTTCAACATTTTGAGAGCAGAGAATTGGTCAGATCTGGGACAAGAAACATGCAGTAACTCGGGGTCAGCGGAGGTCACCGTCTTACCCAGTTGATATAATCTCTTTCAGTGTGTTAAGATTCCCATGGATTTCCGAGAGGCTAGTATTCTCAAGGTCCACTCCTGGCTTCTGGCTCCCACTGTCCCTGAATTACAAGACCCTGGCACATTCATTTACAAGTATGGATGATTTACTGAAAACCTGAGGCAGTGGAGAGATTTAAACCACAAACATCTGAAAATACACCAATAGCTTCTCTTCAGAAATCATTGCTTCTTGCCAATGCTCCAGTGGCTCCACCCCTTTTTCTCAAACTGTTCCTGCCCATGTTTACTGTGGCTTTGACCCATGCTGCCCCATGTCATCAGTTTCACCATCTACCTCCATATTGCTAAGTTGGTTATTTCCTGAACCTCACCTGAAGCATGATGCTTAACTGTAAAGGCCACATCCACCATGTATGTAGAGAATATGACTTCTTTAATTTTAGGGTGGGAACCAGTCTTGAACTCTTAGCCTTAGCCTCCTCCTGTTAAGAGAAGCGACTTTTGAGACCACCTCTGTGGGAAGATGAGTATAGTTTCACAAAAAATAAGATTATGTAAGGCATTCAAATGCACTGTGTTCAGTCCCCCACTTTGATCCACAGGTTCATTGTCTGTGGATTGAGTTAGTTGTAAAGAGAGAATATCTGAAGGGGACACATGGCTTCAGGGAAAGGCTCTGCTACCAAGCTTGACAATCTAAATTTAATCCCTAGATCTCAAACAGAGGGAGGAGAGAACCAAATCCGGGTCGCCATATGCCTGCTATGGGCTGTAGTTACACACACACACACACACACACAAATAAATAAATAAACAAAATTTAAAAATATTTGATGAAAACAAGACTTCAATTAAACATAGACATTTTTTAGTTCCACTGCTGCACACTATAGCAGCTCTTTGACAACATCTACTGTGTTAGGAACTGTCAGTTATTTAGAGGAGGTTCCAATGTGTGGAAGAATGGGCACCAGCCATATGTAAACTCTAAGGACATATGCAAACCCCATGACACTTTATGACTTGGGCATATGCAGAAGGAGGTCCCCAAACCAACTGCCAGCAGATAGCAAGGGACGACTGTGTGACTTGAGTTTTATAGGAACACATTGTTTAGGCAGTGCGGGCCCTGTTCCTCACAAGAAGGAGTGAGTTGGACTCGGAGCCATCATGCTCAATGTCAGCTGTGACAATGGCAAGTCTAGTGTGTAGGTGCATGTGTTCATCTGTTCTAACTGGGTAGCTGTCTGGCTGCAGAGCTTGGTTTCCAGGGCCAGAGATGTCGGTGCCACTGCTCCTGATCATTTCATAAGACCACTCAAGAGCTACACAGTGGTGCTTGACTTTTGACCAATAGTAGTGCATGACTTCATTGTTTTTTTTTTTTTTTTTTCTCCAAAGATTTATTTATTATGTATATAGTGCTCTGTCTTCATGTACCCATGTAGGCCAGAAGAGGGCACCAGACCTCACTACAGATGGCTGTGAGCCACCATGTCGTTGCTAGGAACTGAACTCAAAACCTCTGGTAGAGCAGACCATGTTCTTATTGAGCCATCTCTCCAACCTCTATGTTTTTTTATTTGAGAGTTGGAGTTTTCTAAATCTATAATATCCACAAACAATCTAGTGTTTTGCCTGTCTGTGTATCTAGGCGCCATGTGCATGTAATGCCCATGAAGGCCAGAAGAGGGCGTCAGAACTGGAGTTACAGACAGTTGTAAATTGCCATGTAAATTGATGTTTCCTCTTTAAATTTCTTTGGGGGGGTTAGGGTGTGAAGGGAAGGATAAAAAGAAAATTTAGGGTTCTCTCCTCCATTCCCACTTCTTATGGGATTTTCAGAACAACATTGAGGAGTCTGGCTGAGTTCAGAATCTGTATATCACCAAACACTGGAGGTGAGTCACACAAACATTTTATCATCATCTGTCATCCACAGAGTGGAAAGGCCAAGGTCAGAAGCCAAATGCACCTGCAAATTTGTCTGCCCTCCTGATGCCTGGCCTTTATCTCATCTGTCTTTGTTAGTGACCAGGCAAGACATCATAAATTGTTTCTCCAAATAACATAACGAATATTGATGTAGCCCTAAGTGCAATGAGTATATGGGATGGATGGTTATTAGATGAGAAAGAAATCGATGTAGTGTAACCTGAGGATTCGATTTCAGTCTCATGTTGGGTATGTGCTTTGTGTGTTAGAAGGAGGTCAGTGTTGTGGGAGCTACTAGAATCATGACAAAGAGATCCCTGGCAGTCTTGGTCAAAGGACAGACCCTCAGGCAGCAAAATGGACATAGTTCAGTGAAAAACAACAGGGTGTAGGAAGAGGCTTGTTCCAGAATGCTAGATCTCTATCAGCAGAGGGATTTGGGATGAGGAACTGGCCAGGAAATTAAATCGCTCATGTCTAGTGGAGAGCCATGTCAAAGGCCTCATCTCTAGTGTGGAGCTATTGGGAGGAGGAACCTTGAAGAGTCAGGGCCTCTAATGGCAGGTCTTTAAGTCATTGGACGTGTGTCACCGAAGGCACTGTGGAGCCTCAGTTTCCTCTTTGCTCTCTTTGGCCCCTGACATAAAGTACAAGCACCATTTCTCCCACCATGTCATGCTGTCTTGTCATAGAGTCAAGGAAATAAGACCCATTCTTTATGGAGCAGAACTTCTAAAACTATGAGCCAAAACAAATCGTTTTTCTTTATAACGTGATCATCTCAGGTACTTTGTGATAGTGGTGAGAGGCTGACTAACACACCAGCATTTAAAAGTATAACATTAGGCAAAGGTAGAAAGCCATTCAGAACATTGCCTTATTTTGCTTGTTTATTTTTCTTTCTTTTTTTTTTTTTTGGTTTTGTTTTTTCTTTCTTTTTTTTTTTAATTTTTTTAAACTTTATTTATTTATTTATTTATTTGTCTTGGTGTTTGCCTGGAACTGGAACTATAGACAGTTGTTAGCTGCTATGTGGGTGCTGGGAATCGAACCTGGGTCCTCTGGAAGAGCAGACGGTGCTCTTAACCGCTAAGCCACCTCTCCAGTTTTATTTTTTCAAGATAGGGTTTCTCTGTGTAACAGTCCTGGCTGTCTAGAATTCCCTTTGTAGACCAGGCTGGCCTCAGACTCATAGAAATCAACGCACTGCTGCCTCCCAAGTGCTGGAATTAAAGGAGTGCACCACCACTGCCCAGCTGTTTGTTTGTTTTTTGAGATGGAGTCTCACTAAATAGCTCTGGCTGTCCTGGAATTCACTTTGTAGACCTAGCTGGCTTTAAACTCACAGAGATCCACCTGTCTCTGCCTCTCTAATGCTGGGATAAAAGGTGTGTGCCAGTATGCCCAGCTCCTCACTTTATCTTTTAATTATAGATGATAAAGCCTGCCAAGCAGATGAAGATTAGCAATAGTACATGTCATATAGCAACAATTATACTCCACACAAGGGAACTCTTTTACAGCAAAATAAATTAGAAGACATTTTTGGTTTTATGCATAAGTGTTTTTTTTAAACATGATTTACTCAAGAGTAAAGTGTATAGCAATAGAAAAAAAGTGCCCACATTCCTTTTCTTATTTAATTTCCCCCACTTCCTGATCTTTTAATAATTTTATTTTTTATTTTCTCAGTGCATATGTCTTTGGGTATATGCAAGTGCCCACAGAGACCAGTTCCTCTGGAGCTGGAGTTACAGACACTTGTGAGCTACCTGATGTGGGTGCTGGGAACTGAACTCTGGTCCCCTAGAAGAGCAGCAAGCACACTTGTAACCACTGAATGAACCATCTCTCCAGGCCTCGATTCCTGGTCTTGGTATACAAAATGGTTAGGTTAATTTTTAGCAATAATGTCTGTCATTGAATATATGCCACAGATTATCATGAGGGCCATTTGGGAAGTATCACCTCAAAAAAAAAAAATACTTTGGGAAACTCTAGAACATACTATAGTAGTGTTTTTAGGCTTATTTTCTGAGCATTGAATATCAGTACACTCAGCTTTGTGGTGCTCCTTCAGGGAAGGAAATGTGCCTGTTTGCACACTTGTTTTGGGTAACAAGCCTCAAGACAGGAGATGCGGTAGACAGGAAAAGTCACTCCTTGCACAGATCTGTCATCACTGACAAGCAGACTGTCTTTGCTCATCTGTCTTCTAGTCACTCTGAGTAAATAGTCGCCACACACCATCAAGCAGTAGAGATCATAAATCTTCCAGGAGAGTAGCTAATAATAATTTGGGTTCTTGGCATCAGGGGATGTTAAGATAAAAGCCACAGATGCATAGTGGGCGATTCCTTCTCTTCCATCAACCTCTTACAGCTCTGGGACTTTTGTTTTGAAAGGATGTGTTGGGGAGAGATCTGTACACACTTGTTATAACCAGCCAAATGATGCAAAGCTCCCCTTCCTCTGTGTCTTCCATTCTGAGCTGTCAGAATCACATGACACTGAAGGCTCCATGCAGCTCCTTCTCCTCCCAACCCCCACCAGTGACCGAGTGTTTCAGCCATGGCACAGTAGATAGATGATTTAGCAAATTAGTCTCATGTATTTTCTCATGGCTCCGGAAGTCCCAGCTTATCTCCTCTAGGGCCGATTTTAATTCCTGTCTTCCCCTGCAGCAATACCACAGATATCTTTCACTGAGCTCTGTGAATCCTTCTGGTGAATTACTGAGCTTGAGTGTGGTTTGGGGACCCCTGAACTTGCAGTTGGTATTAGAAACAAGAGTGATTTTATGTTAATTCTTCCAGTTTTTATTTGGAATGACACAAAATACCATGGCCTAGGTGGTTCAAGCAAAGCAAATGTCATTTTCCCTTTGTTCTCGATGCTGGACATATGAATTAGGCTGCTAGTGGATTTGACCTTGGGTCATCACAGAAGCATCTTTCTTCTGTTGTGTGGGGAGAGGTCCCTGGGGCCCCTTTCTGTTTTGTGGGACTATTTTGCTTTTGCTTTACTAAGGTTCTTCCCTCATGACTTCTCCTCTTCCTCCTCTTCCTCCTTCTCCTCCTCCTCTTCATTTCTTCTCAGTCTCCCCCTTCTTTTAGCTTTTCTCACCTTCTTAGCTGCATGGGGACAGGGAGACATAAGCAACATATACCTCTTTTCTTATAGTTCTGATGACAAACTAAGACACAAGTCTACTGAGGTTCATTCTGGGGGAAATTAGGTTTTTGGGCTTTCTCACAAAGCATAGGTAAGGGATAACCTATGGGGTTGGAGGAGGTCCTTACCCAAAAGACCACCAAAAGTTTTAACTCATCAGACATGAAAGCATTTTCATAGCCATTTGGATGGTGCCTCTCTCCCCAGTCTCTTCCTGGTATATACTGTAGCTCTCCTGAGACCACATAAGTTAGGGCAGAGTTGAATACAATGATTTTCTTATGAGGAGAAAGTGATCTTGGAAGTCATTTACCACCCTCTCCTTCCTGAGTGTGGATGCAATGTGACCAGCTGCTTTAAGCTCCAGCCACGGTGATTTTTCTCCAGTGATGGACTGGACTGTGAGCCAGAAGTCCTTCATACCTTAAGCTGCATCTCCCAGGCATTGTACATTATAAGACAAATAACTAACACATATGGAGTGGCTGCAGTGCAGAGGCCCCTTTGTTTCTTTTACCATATAAAGACACCATGAGAGGGCAAGTGTCACCAGTCACCAAATCTGTTAGGACTCTGACCAGGACCAGAACTATGAGAAAAAGTGTCAGTGACTTTTTTATTATCTAGTGGCTGCAGAATCCCAGGTGGTAAAGACATCTTCTTAATCCAGGTCAGGTCTTCTGAGCTAACTGTGTGTACATAGTCATGTCTATCACTCACTGAAACAGAGGTCCAAGTAATCACCAAACATATCCTCCCCTCCTCCCAGACATATGCTGAGATTAGACTTCTGGGTTAAGAGGGACTGAAGGTCATTTTGAGTTCCATCACATCTGTAAGGGAAGTTCCTTTTCTCTGTCGACTGTAAGAGTGGGCAGAATTGCAGGGACTCGGGGGAGCCAAAGGAACAAAAACATTCGTGTTGAGTTCTTATGGTCATGAAGAAACTCATACAGTGTTAAAGCTATGGTAAACATTCGTGGGGTTTCCTCCTATGGGAACTGAGGCTGTTTTATCTTGCATATACATATTTCAAAAAGTTGACTGCCATGGTCCTTGTCACAGGGAGGCGCTTGATACCCAACTGCTTTTGTTATGGAAGCATGGCTGTTGGGAAAGTCCACAGTTCTTTCTTAGAGAAGAAAATAGAAATGCTTTTCTTGCAACACATTTCTAAAACTTTTCCATCAGAACAATCCAGTAATAGATTTTAACAACTATTATATAGTAGGTTATTAAAATAAAGTGTGTGGATACTGGCCCAGTTCCTGTATGGACACAAAAATAGTGTTATGGTCTGTCATACTGTAAAAATGTGGCATTTTGAGAAAACTAAAGCTAACAAAAAGCACAGCATCTCAAAGTCATACTAAATCTTGCATACCACTTCAGTGTCTATATAAAGATTTAGAATACAATGGACTATTTCATATATATAAAGAGAACTAGAAAAATTGTCCAGTGATATATTGTATTTTAGTGTGGGAAATCCAAATAATAAGTAAGGAAATAATATTCTGTTTTAAAAATATATTTTTGCTCCTCTTATCCCTGTTTTGAATCCATTTTTATCTTTAAAATATCCTTCGTATATGCACATATGGTATTTCTAAAAAGATTTATTTACATGGGCATTTTGGTTGCATGCATATATACATTATGTGCCTGCAGAGGGCAGAAGAGGGCATGAGACTCCCTAGCACAGGAGTTATGGATGGTTAGGAGCCACCGTGTAGGGACTGGGAACTGTCCTCTGTAAGAATGGTAGATTCCCTTAACCACTGAGTCATTGTTCCAGCCCCAAACATATAGTGAAACACGAATTCTAGTTGGTATTTAATGAAAACTCAGAGCCAGATATTGGGGGAAAGCTGGAATATCAGAGAGAGGAAACAGACCACAGTCAATTCTCACCCAGCCAACTTCTCAGGGTAAAAACTATCTTCAAGAGTCCTCAGCCTGGCTCCTCTTTGCTCCTACAGAATATCTCACCCTCTGCCTATGCCTGCCTTAAATACCCCCCCCACCCACCAACTCCAGTTGTTTTACTTATGGGTTTAACTCTGCCTCATATTCTAGAGTTAAGATAAAGGTGTGAACTACTACTGTTTGGTAGTTAGGCCTTGAACTCACAGAAACACAGAAAGGTTTCTGTCTCTGAAGTTATGGGATTAAAGGTGTAGGTCACTTCTCTGGTCTTTTCTGTGCTGGGATTAAAGGTCTGAGTTACCACTCTGTCCCTCCTGGCTTGACTGTGGGTGGATCTGTTCTCTGATATTTCAGATTGGTTTTCTTAAATATAAAATATATCACCACAATATAGTGTTTGTCTTTGTGCCACTCACTTATTTTTCTTGATGTAAGGCTTCCCAGTTGCACACATATTCCTGCAAATGTCACATGACTTCAGGTTTCTGACTAGTTTGCATATCTGAGCATGCTCTGTCTTCATTTCCAGCCTTCCTACTCATGGCAGGTTTGCGCTGGGAACATGTGTCAGGATTCACAGAGGACTGTCTAGGGCAGAGGTAATGTACGACCTCTGTCACTTCTTTCCAGAAGAAACCCTGCCTCTTACCACTCTTGAGAATTGTCTAACTGGGGACACTTTGGGCACTTGTAAAGGTGTTCTAACTGGCTGGGTCCAGTTTAAGTGTCTTATAAAGCTTGGAATTCTTGGTTTTCCTGAATTGAATTAGAGTTGGACAACATTGGAAGGGAATGGGCCACAGATAGTAGAGAAAGCCATGGCTAAAATGGTTCCCTCTTCTCTCTTGTTTTCTGTTCCCTACTCCATCCATTCCACCCCCAGGGATAAAAGGGGGAAGGAGAACAAGAAAAGGAAAGAAGCAGCAGAATAAAACTCGATTGCTAGGCAATGATCCAGAATGACTCTTAACCTCGAAAGGGGAACAGAATCCATCATTATGCTCCCATATTCCCAGCACTTGGCCTAGAGACTGAAGTCATGAGTGTCAGCAGAGACTCAGCGTCTGAAGCATGGGAGGAGACTTGCCACAACATTGACTACAGAAGCTAAGGCTGATGATACTGGGCCTTCACTTGTGAAAATGACATTTAAATTGATCCTGAGGTGAAGAACTTGTCTACTACTTGTCAATAATAGTATCTGCTGAAAAAGAAACCAGTAATGCTGACCACAGATGTTCTGTTGTTTTGCTCTTTTGGGGGAGGACTACCACCCAGTTCTCAAATAAATCACACATGGAGGCTTATTCTTAATTATAAATGCCTGGTCTTAGCTTGGCTTGTTTCTTGCCAGCTTTCCTTAACTTAAAGTATTCCATCTATTTTTTTGTCTCTGGGCCTTTTCTTTTCTATTCCTGTACACCTTTCTTTGTTTCTTACTCCATGGTTTGCTGTGTAGCTGGGTGGCTGATCCCTGGAGTCCTCCTCCTTCTCTGGCTCCTTGATCTTCTTCCTCCCATATTTCTCCTTCAATTTATTCTCCCTGCCTACTAGCCCACCTAGTCTTCCTCCTGCCTTGTTATTGGCCGCCATTCAGTTCTTTATTAGACCATTAGGTGTTTTAGACAAGCACAGTAACACAGCTTCACAGAGTTAAACAAATGCAGCATAGACAAAAAATAACACACCTTAAAACAATATTTTATGACATAGATGTATAACTAGCCACAGAATCAGAGTATTTGTTGATGAATTATAGTGGAAGAGATTTAAGAAGAACCACTTAGTCAACCACTTAGTCAAGCTGCAGGCTGTTATCCTGTGAATGATGGGTTGCTCCAGGGTCTTTCTGTGCACAGACTATGATGAAGCCTGAAGTGGATCTCTCAGGATGCCTTTATTTCAGGTGAGGAAGGAGAGATCGAGAGCTAGGTAACATGCACAACCCCTCCACAGCCTCTGAATAGCAGAACCAGTCTCCAAACACTTTCTAACACTACAAATCTAGAGTTGTTATCACTCTTAGGACCTGATTTGGGTATTAGCTCCACAAGTGAGTGTTGAGCCCTGGGTGAGCAGAGACAAACAGTGCTGTTTTCCACCCACGACTGCTGCATTGGGAGGAACTGTGTGGTGAAGGCTGTGGTTGGGCACCTGAAGAGCCTGGTGGGATGGAGTCATAGGCTGTCTGAAGGAATGTGGAAAGAGAGCAGGAAAAGCTAGGGGTATTTGGAACCCAAGGTAAGCAGGTGTCAGTGGACCCGGGAACAGGATGTCAACAGAAAAGATGGCATCAAAGTGTAAGAAAGCAGGGATGTAATAACACAGGGGTGGTTATGGGAGCGAGCTGGCGGATAGTAAGTGGAAAGGAGTGGGACTGAGAGGGAAGGACCAAATCTGACATCACCCACCACACTGCCCTGCTTGCTGACACCTGGGTAAAGGCTTGTGTTAAGCTAGTGCTCTACTACGAACACACACCCCAACTTGCTCTGTAGACTTCTACCCTGAATTTCTCATTTATTCAGAAACCACTTTCTGTGAAGATGCCAGGAACCAAACACTGATGTTCAAAGGTTTACCTGGTAGAACTGTGAAATTATGAAATTGTGTTTGTTTGCAGTGTGTGTGTGTGTGTGTGTGTGTGTGTGTGTGTGTATGTGTGTAGGTCAGAGGATAACTTGCATGAGTCAGTTCTTTCCTTCATCCATGTGTGGCTTCCAGGCATCTGGATCAGCTTGTCAAGCTTGCCCACTAGTGCCTTTACCTGCCGAGGCTTCTCATTGGACTAGTATGTATTATTGTTTAAAGCCAAATCTGGCTAGAATGAAAACTGAAAATTATAACTAGACCAGGAAATAGAGTCACCTTCATATCCCTTTGTTTCACACCTGCTTCTGCTGAGTGAGCATCCTCATCCATTTTTTTTTTTTTTATAATGCTTGATTCTTTAGTTCTTGCAAGTGGTTACCCACACACCTTTGACCATTTTGAGGCCCTACATTTTCCAGGCTGAGTTCTCTTATGTTACTAGTCAGCCCTGGCTTATTCAAGACTTTGCTCTTCAGAGCCCCAGTGGGCTGGTCAGTATTTCAACATGTCTTGCAAATATTTAAGGAAAACAAAGGGGAAGATATTCTTGTGTTTATTTTCAACTTCTCCGGATCCTCATATTCCAGGAAATCTCAAAGTAGCAGGGTTAGGCATTTTGTATAAGTCAGTCACAAGGACTGGTGATAAGTCTAAGACCACATTGTCTACTAGCATGTCCAAGAACCCAAGATTTAATACTGTAAAAAATAAAAATAAAACCAAGCCATGTACAGTGTCTCATACATTTTTATATTAATCATAACTTTTAAAATTAACAAGTATACTGTTTACTACACAATAAAATAAATAATTGTAGTAAATTGAGAAACCCAAACATTTACAGTAAAATATGCTTACACATAATTATGACCAAATTTATTTAAAGTTCTGATAGGTCCTAAATATATACAGTTACCATGTAAAAACAAGACCACAGTGATGCCAAAAAATGTCAAAAATCACTATCACCAAAACTAGAAAAGAAACAATTAAATGGAACTAGAAAAAACAGCTAATATCCCACAAGGAACCCAACAAAGCAGCTTTAAAAACAGACCAGCTTGATCCCACCACCGTCAAAAGATCTTAGTTCTCCAAACTGCCATTTATAAAATGACATTCTAAAAATACGTAACTTAAATTTCAAAACTCAGTACCCAGGAGGCAGAAGCAGGTGAATCTCTCTGAGTTTAAGACCAACCTGGTCTACAAAGAGAGTTCCAGGATAGCTAGGAATACATAGAGAATAAAGCCTGTCTTAGAAAATAAGTAAGTAAATAAATAAATGAAACCAATTAGAAAAATCTTATTTTTAAATGGGGTGGGTATTTCTTTTGTCTAAAGTGAAAGTAATTATAGATCAATTTGATTTTAATTTACCATTTCACCATTGCTTTCTATCACTACAACCCACTTGTCATTTTTTCTCCTCCTATTCTTAGCTTCTAAAAATTTATTTTAAATATCTTATTTTTATGTAATGTGTGTGGGTTTGTTGATATGAGTACAGTTGCCCATGAAGGCCATAATGATGCTGAATTTACTGAAGCTGGACTAAGTGAGCCTCCCAGGGTGAGAGCTGGAACAGAACTCTGGTCTTCTCTTGACCATTGAGAAGGCTCGCCAGCCCCAGAATGAATTATTTTTAAATCTTCCATAGTCTCATAATTTTAACCTTCTACTATTTATTGAATATTTGCATGCATTATTATATGCATTGTTGATACTTTTACATTTATTTGGTGTGTGTATGCACATGTGTCAGGGTATACATGTGGAGATCTGAGAACAATGTATGGAACTCAGTTCTCTCCTCTCACTGTGTGTGTGTGTGTCTAGGGAATGGATTCAGGTTGTCAACCTTGGCAGCCTTTACTGACTGAGTCACCTTCCCAACCCAAGAGAAGAGATTTATTAAAATCTAATCTAAATCAATACCTTTATCCTACACCAATGCCCTTGATAATATAGGTTTACATTTTCTCTTTTTATATATCTTTTTTATGTAACACATAATAAATCACTATTTATATTGTGGAGTTTTATTTGGATGAACCCATATATTAAGCCTTTCTGTTAAATTTTATTGTATTTGGAATTTCTAAACTTCCATTGGGTCTGTTAACTTTTGTATATTCTGAGACAGGACCTCTCAGTGTTGCCCAGGTTGACAGCAGCCTCTTGAGTAGGTACTGTATGTGGATAAGAAGCTACATTTTGGCTCCACTGGCAACAGGAAGTAGCCCATAATTTTGGGTACGGTTTAAGCATATATGAGACCTCAAAACCCATCATCACAGTGACACATTTCCTCCAACAATGCCATACCTACTCCAACAAAGCCGCACCTCCTAATTAGTGCCACTCTATAAGCTTATGGTGACCAATTACATTCAAACTACTATAGTGTGTGTGTCTAGCTTCATTTGTCCTCCACATGAAAACCCCTGAAATAGGCTCTCTCTCTCTCTCTCTCTCTCTCTCTCTCTCTCTCTCTTTCCCTCCTTATCCTTCCCTCCTCCCCTCCCTCTCCCCCCTCTCTCTTTAGCCCTAGCTGTTCTAGATCAGCATGGCCCCAGTCTCAGAGATCTATCTGCTTCATGGCTGCTGGGATTAAAGGCATGTGCCACTATTATACACACACTCTCCTGTGTGCTTACTTGTGTGTGTGTGTGTGTGTGTGTGTGCACTCAGGCTTTTTTGTTTTGTTTTCCCTGCTGTCCTAGTGATGGAATTCAGGGCCTCCTCCACAAATATTCTGTCTTTGATATCTTTGAGCCACCTCACTAGGCTGACAGCTAATAGTTTTGTCTTTGTTTTCTTTCTTTAATGGTTTTAAGTAATTAAAAATAATTTGAATCTATTTTTTTCTTTTCCTCACTCTACTGGGGTTTTGTTGATGTTGAAAATTTAACAACCTCGTCTCTTCTCTCTCTTTTAAGGCAGAGTCTTACTGTGTAGTCCTGGAGAGTCTCAGACTTAGAACTAGTGGTCCACTTGTCTCAGTCTCTCATCAGCCATCAGGTCTACTGCTGACTTTTGAAACTAGTGGGCACTTTTTCTGGTTTGTTGTTGTTGTTGTTGGGTTTTTTGTTTCTAGTTTCTATATGTTAAGTCCCAAATTTAATTTTTACCTGAGTGTGTTAGTTATTTTTGTATCACAGTGACAAAATGCACAACAGAAGTTTCTTGCAGGAAGGATGATTGACTTTAGCTCATGCACTCAGGGGTCGCAGGATGATTGTCTTTAGCTCATGCTCTCAGAGGGTTGCAGTCCATCATAGCAGTGAAGGGAGGGCATTCCTCTGCCCTTCACTGTGGCAGCAGGAGCATGAAGCAGTGGCTGACTAGTGACATGATGGCTGATCAGAATGCAATGAGCTGTGCAGAAATGATGGCGCATTATAACCTTCCAGAGCCCACCCCTATGACTTATTTTATACAGACTGGCCCCACTTCCTAAAGGTTCCAGTCTTTCAAAATAGTACCATTCAGAAGACAAGTGTCTAAGATATGAGCCAGTGGAGAATACTCAAGATTCAAACTGTAACAGAAATCAGGTTTTCCTTCCTTCCTTCCTTTCTTCCTTCCTTCCTTCCTTCCTTCCTTCCTTCCTTCTCTTCCTCCCTCTCTTTCTTGCTTCCTTTTCCCTGTCTCTGCGTGTATGTCTCTCTCTCTTACACACACACACACACACACACACACACATTCTACTAAAATTCTGGTGTGCTTTATTTCCTTTATTCTGAAGCCTGGATATAGTTTCATTGTCTAGAATACTGATGATTTCTTTCTATTTACTGTTTCTCTTACATTTTCACCACATGGTTTTTACTTCTTTGAATGCTTATAAACTTTTCATTGAGTATCAAACATTGTATAATAAAATGTTTGATATTTTAACATATTTGATATTATAAAATAAAAACAAACAAAACAAAAACAAAAGCAAGGAGAAAGAAAAGAAATAGTTCTGACTGTTAAGTTTCTTTGGAGAGACTGTTTGCCGCCCACACAGGACTAAGCAGCAGGAAGGACAAATCATCATCTTAACTGAGCAGAGCACCGGAAACTCTTTCTAGGGCTTGTCTGTTTCTAGTTCTTCCTACTTTTCCCATGTTAATCTTAGCTGCATCCTGCCCAAAGCCAAGGGGCTTAATGGAACTCTCCTTGGGCAGTGATTTTTAAAATTGCGTTTCCACCCAAAGAGAGTGTGTGAAGCTGTGCTCAGCATCTAAAAAGTGATCTACATTCTTGATTCCCCTCTCCAAGTTTCTCCCTCTCAACTTGTCGATACAAACGCTTCCCGTCTCAAGATACCCTAATGTGTTCAGACATTTCTGCTACCCAGTTGTATTTTCTCCAGTTTCTCAGTTTTGTGTTTTGCAAAAAGAATTGATCAGCACACTGTAAAAAGGGAACTCACTCTTTAGATCAGTCTGGCCTCAAACTCACAAAGATCTGTCTGCCTCTGCATCCTGAGTGCTGGGATTAAAGGCCAGGGCCACCACACCTGGCTAGGTATTAATTTTTAATTTATTATTTTATTTTTTCTCTCTAAGAGTTCAGGTTGTCAAAAGGAGAGACTATTTTATCCATCATATATGCTCTTCTCAGAACATGATATAATACAGAGCATGTAAATATTTGCTGAGTTAATCAATAAGTGTCCTTTCTGAATGGGGTTAGATATAATAAATATGCTTTTTCAAAAGCAGAAGTTGATAATAATGCTACTTAAGAATACTATTATAGCACGTAGGGCAGGTAAATTTGTCTACCCTAGCAATTTGTTTACAGTTAGTTGGCCAGAATTTAGAGAAATAAACATTCTTATCACCAAGGAAAACTTTTATTGCTTCTAAGTTTCTCCACATAAGAGATACAGCTTGGGTGGCAGACTGCTTGATCCACAGCACTGAATGCTAGCTCTCAGGAGTTAAAGACCATTTACCAAAATTAAATCAAGACCAGATCAAAGACCTAAACAGTCCTAGAACACCAAAGGAAATGGAAACTGTCATTAAAAGTCTCCCAAATAAAAAAAGCCCAGGCCCAGATAATTTCAGTGCAGAGTTCTACCAGACATTCAAAGAAGAGCTAATACCAATACTCCTCAAACTGTTCCATACAGTAGAAACCAAAGGAACATTGTCAAACTCTTTTTATGAGGTCACAATGACCCTGATACCCAAGCCACCCAAAGACACAACAAAGAAAGAGAACTATAGACCAATTTATCTCATGAACATTGATGCAAAAATTCTCAAAAAAATGTAAAAACACCAAATAATAAATATATATATGAAAAAAGCTTAAAAAAAGGAAAAAATCAAAAAGTTCAAGTTCCTTCATGGCTTCACAGTAATTGTAAGGCCAGCCTGGGCTATATGAAACCATCTTAAACTGAAAGCATTCTCTCTATAAAAATATACTCTCCTCGTGAATTCTAGAGTGGGCTACATCTAGTACCTTGCCTGAACTCTGGATGGCAGTGTCAGACAATCAAGGTTGTAGGGTTGATGATGGTTGGTGTCTTAGTCAGGGTTTCTAATGCTGCAATAAAACACTATTATCAAAAAGCAGAAAGGGTTTATTTGGCTTAAACTTCAGCAATGCTGTTCATTGCTGAAGAAAGTCAGGGCAGGAACTCAGAAAGGGAAGGGTCTTGGAGGTGGGAGCTGATGCAGACTCCACAGAGGGGAACTGCTTACTGGCTTGCTCAGTCTGCCTTCTTATAGAACTTAGGACCAGCAGCCCAGGAGTGACACCACCCACCATGGGCTTGGCCCTCTCCCATTGACCACTTATTGAGAAAGTGCCTTACAGGTGGATTTCATGGAGGCATTTCCTCAGCTGAGGCTCTTTTCTCTCTGATAACTCAAGTTGACAGATAAAACCAGCCAGTACAGTAGGAAACAGAATAGTTTATGGAAGGGTATGCTCCTAAACATTTCATTTTCCTTTCTCTTTCTACATGAGAACTCATGGGTATGCTAGTTACTTTTTTATTTCTGTGATAAAACACCATAGCCAAGTCAACTTATAAAAGAAAATGTTTAATTGGGCATCAGTTTTAAAGAGTCCATGATGGGGTAGCAAAGGCATGGTGGCAGGAATAGCAGAGAACTCACATCTCAAAGCTGCAAGCGGAGGTGGGGGGACAGAGAACATACTGGGGATCCTGGGGACCTCCAGGCCACCCCCACCCCCAGTGACACACCACCTCCAACATGTCCCCACACCTTCTAATCTTTCCCAAACAACTACCATCTCGGAATCAGGGTTCAAATATATGAACTATGAGGGTGGCATTTACATTCAGATCATCATACTAGGAAAACATTTATTTGGACCACATTGTTTTGTGTTACACTCTGATGATGAAATTAGTAAAAAAACTGTGATAGAAAAACACTCAAAATTTATTTCTTTAAATTACACTCGATGTTTAATTGGGTTCCTATACTAGCTCATAAATTCTGTTGAAAACAGACAAGGTCTTGTAATTATTGTCTTTTCCACATCAACAGCTTTAATATTGTTGAGAATATATGTGGAATAAATGTTAGTTACATTGCATAGTTCTCCCCTAGGTATTAGTTCACACTGAAGACATACCACCAGTTGTCTCATGTTTATCCCCCAAAGCCACCTCTGCATAAATAACAGTGAAAAAGAATTATTTTTAGAGAATAGCTGTTTTCTGAAAAGATTTCTCATACTCCAGGGACAGTTTGAAGATGAATTAGCAATTTAAACCCATGGAATGTTTTTTTTTTTTCCTTTTAAAAAGGGGTAGGGAAGAAACCCCTATTTAACAATGTAGAGGTTTTAGTTGTTGAAGATGCTGAAAAAAAGAAAAAAGAATAATCTCAGCATTGCACAAAGGAACAAAAACAAAGTGAAAGTAGTTCAACAAGGTGATTTCTTTTTCCAAGAAGATTATGCTACCACTCAAAGCAGGCTAACAAAGATGCTTGTCAAAATGGTCTTCTTTATCTCTGATGTAAGTGGTGACTTCATCTCATCCTATTGGTAAATTTGAGCTCACAATCTGATGTGATTGGCCCATCAATGCAAAGGGGAAGAGGAAGCCTCAGGAAATATGGGCCCTTGCTAGGCTGACTATCTTTGATAGAAAAAAGCTATTTTTTACAAAGGAAATGAAATGGGATTAATGATCAATCAGCAAATAAGTGATAAATGAAAATACAACATGCTGAGAGGTGAATTCATGAAAGTCAAAGCCAGACTGAGGCTCCTTGTGTGGCAAGACTTCCAGTGCCTTCCCAAAGCTCAGTGAAGACCTCTGCCCTCTATTCACATCCCATTCTCAAGACAGGGTTTCTCTGGGTAACAGCCTTGGCTGTCCTGGAACTCTCTCTGTAGACCAGGCTGCCCTCACTGAGATCTGTCTGCCTCTGCTTCCTAAGTGCTGGGGTTAAAGTTGTTCACCACTACCACTCACCTCTTATCCACATTCTTATTTTCCTTTCATTTTAGAAATCGGTGGGTTCCAAGGCCTACTGAAAAGAATACCTGAAACTCAGGGACACAATGTAGAATTTTTTTTTTTTTAAAAACTCCTTACATTCATGATTATTTTTACTCTTATTAATTATTGAGTGGGCTGAGCCCTGGGTAGATGGCTTAGTGGTTATAGGTGCCATTCCTGATGACCTGATTTCAATCCCCCAGATCATATTATAAAAAGAGAAAACAGACTTCAAGAAAGTGTCCTCTGATTTCCTGATGTGCATATGCCACCATCCTGCCAAATCAATAAGTATAACAATTAATAATAATAAAATTATTAAGTAATCTGGATGGCATCTCCTAGAAAATTTTAGGAAGTGTGGATTTTTTAAAATGTCTTATTATTTCTTATTATTTTGAAATTGTGTGTATAGTGTCTCTAAACATAAGTGCAGTGCCCACAGAGGCTAGAAGAGGGTGTTGTAACCATAAGATCTGGAATTATAGGCATTTATAAGGTTGTAGATATTGGTGCTGAGAATTAACCTTGGGTCTTCTGAAGAGTCACACTTGCTTGTAACCGCTAAGCCATCTCTTCAGGCCAGATGTCTCTTTTCATATTGGAGTTTATGGTGACCTATTCTCTTCTCTGAATTCCAGAATCATATTCTTAGAAAAACACATGTTGATGATTACTGTCTCTATCACGTGACATCTATGCCGTCTTGGGACTCTGCCAGCAAGAAGGTCATTACCTGCTGCAGACCATCAGTCTTAAACACCTGGAATTATAGGACCAAATAAATCTATTTTTCTTTTCTTTCCTTTCCTTTCCTTTTTTTTTTTTTTTTTTTTTTTTTTTTTTTTTTTTTTTTTTTTTTTTTTTTTGTTTAAAAGAGTTATTTATTATGTATACAGTGTTCTGCTTGCAAACCAGAAGAGGGTGCCAGATCTCATTACAGATGGCTGGGAATTGAACTCAGGACCTCTGGAAGAACAGTCAGTGCTCTTAACCTCTGAGCCATCTCTTCAGCCCCCCCCCCCCTTTTAAAATTTATTTAGCTTTATTTATGTGCTTGGTATGAAGGTGTCAGATCTCTGGAACAGGAGTTACAGACAGTTGTGAGCTGCCATG
>PVIH01021197.1:0-30372 GCA_004025045.1 Sigmodon hispidus | reverse complement strand
CATGAGGAGTGTGGGCATCAGGAGTGTGGGCATCAGGAGTGTGGGCATCAGGAGTGTGGGCAGTAGGTAGAGGTATGTGGCTTTGGACAGAGCCAGGTGTATAGGAAATGTCTAGGAGCAGAACTGAATTCAGAGGCTAGAACAGCACGGATCACATTCAACAAAAGGAGACTGGAATGAAGGAAGAGCTTCAGAAGTAGTGTGTGTGTGTGTGTGTGTGTGTGTGTGTGTGTGTGTGTGTTGCAAGGTGTTACTATGAGATCTTGAGAGCAGAACAGGGCAGATCATTGAGAGTGCTGATGGTGTAGATGGGGTTTTTATTTCAAGGGGCACGAGTGATGGGATTGCATTGCAGATCTATCAAAATTGCAAAATACAGTGTGGGGAAGGAGAATAACATTCTAAACAAGATTACCTAGCCATGGTGAACAGGAAAAGACAAAGAATGAAATCGGCCCTCCGAGGTCTGAGTCAAACTCACTTTGTCTCGCCCCCTCACCCCCTTCCTGCAGCAAGGGGCTCTGATTCTCAAGACTGCCTCTGTCCTCACCACCCCACCTCCTGCAGGAGGCCGTTGTCTTCTTCCTTTAAGGGAAAGGGCTCCGTGGAAACCTATACCCAGTGCTGTACTTTGCTGCGGATGCTGATGCAGGTTATGAGGTACCCTCTCACCTCACCAGCCCCATCATTGGTCATTGGTAGGAGGTTTACCTAGTGATGCTCTATAAAGAGCATTCTGACCCAGCAACCATGCAAAGCAGGCATTAGAGGAAATTTATATCCTGGGAGGAGTCAGCAAAGGGACTCAGGAGATCTGTCTGGTGTAAGGGGTTCTGTGATGTTTTTCAAGAGGCCAAGATGTGTCAGGTAGAGAGTAGGAAGATCAAAGAGGCCGGGCCCTCCCCTGAGAATAAACATACAGAGTGGGCACACAGGTACACTTTATATACAGTTAGAGACGCACACGGGGACACATCCCGTACATGTGGGCAAATACGGTTTTTGTGGAGATGCTGAAGTACAGGAGAGCAGAGCCATGGAACACAGACTGCTGTGTCAAAGGTTCCCAGGGATCAGCTGGCCGGGTGTCTCCTTTCACAAATATAAAATCAGGGTCAAAACCTGAGTTGTGAACAGAGAGCAGGCTGAATGAGGCCCCTCCCTGAACACACACACACACACACACACACACACACACACACACGACTGAAACAGGATGGCAGATTACTGACAGAAACCAGGCACTTGGCTAGCACTGGCTCATCCCCCTCCTTACAGTGCGTTGGAAAGAAGGGCTATAATGCTAACTTCCATGATAGAGCTGAGAAGAATACCAGCTCTGTGGAAGATTTTTCTCTGTTTGTCAGGATTCTTCAGAGGAACAGACCAGATAGAGTGAATGCATATTAAAAGGATGTTTATTAGATTGCTTATATAATATGGTCTGGGTATTCCAACAATGACTTTTTCATTTTGGAGAGGCCAAGAACCCAGATGCTCAGTCAACAAGACTGGTTTCCCAAAAGTCCCATCTAGTACCAGAGGCCTGGAGAATCCCAGGAGCCTCTGATCTTCAGTCTGCATCTGAAATCCACAAAATCTGGGCAGTGTCATTAGTGACAGCGTGCGGCAGCAGCTGGGTAGTGGAATTTGCCAATGAGAATGAAGCAAGCAGGGGAAAAGCGAAGTTTTCTCCTTCCGTCTCTGGGCTGCCTCCAGAACACGCCACCCACACTGAGTGTGCAAGTGAATTGGAATGTTGGAAGCCCCCCACCCCCAGCATCTGTAAGAGTCAGCAGATGCATCCCATCTTTGAGAATCAACATCTGGGAGTGGGCATAGTCCTCCCCATCCTCCCACACACAGGCACACACTCACAGCACAGCACATCGCTGTCATGAACACCACGCTCCTGCCCTCATTCTCTTTGTATCTAAACTTGCTGTCCCAAACTGTTTGTCAGGACCCCAGGAGGAGCAAGAGGGCACATTTGGGATGGGTGACATAAGAGAGGTTAATGAAAGGGTCCACATGCAGAGGCATAGACAACATGTAGGGTCAGGTGGGGGATGGTACCTGGCTGCCTTGGACTGGCACAGCATACTCCCTGTCCTTCCCCTTTAGACAGTGGTGCTCTTGGGGAAAGCTAGGGCCTCTGGACCCTAGGGGCCTCTAAGGGGCTGGGGTACCAGTGCCCCATCTTCACTTCCTCCATCCCCCTGGCCAGACCCACAGGGAAGCCAGATGGCAGAGCCCAAAGAGTGGGCCTAAGGGAGCTGCTAAGGCCAAGGCAGTGGAAAACAGGAAGTAGTGTGGAGCAGGACTCATGCTGGAGTCCCAGCCAGGAAGCATCCAGATATACAGAAGCAGGGGAGGAGTGGCCTTTGGATGCCAAGTCCCCTGGGCAGTAAAGCACCTGGTAGCCACATGTGTGGTAAAGAGAGGAGACACGCTTTGCTTTTATCTTGAAAACGGAGGCTGTCTGGACTACTTTGCCCAGATACTCATGACAAAGTCACTGAGGGCACTGGACACCTCTCAAGGGCCACGGAGCCCAAGGACTCAACATCTCCGGGGGCTGTCACTATTCAGATGAACTGTACCTGAACACAGGATTGCCAGCTTCTGGGTAGAAGAGGCATCTCTGCCCTTCTCCTGGACAATCAGCTTGTAACTAACAGACCCCCTCTCCAATAATTCTTAACATATCCTTAAACTAGTGCTCCTAACACAACAGCCTCAGGCTGCAGTTGGATTTCTCCCTAGAGGCCTGGAAGGGTCTCTGAAAGGCTGGCTATTGAGTTTTTCTTCTCTTTCCTAATCTCTACTCCTTGGAAAAGCAGACTTAACTCTTGTGAGTTCCTTGGCTTTGGAAGGTTCCAGTAAGCCTCTTCCAGTGTCACCTGAGTGCCTTCCAATACATCCCACCCCCTCCCCCTGACCCCGCATCCCCCACTGTCTATGTTGGTCTCTTCCCCCATTTCCGAACTGGAAGCCTGGCCTCTGAAACTAGATACCTGTGCTGTGTCCAGAATCTCCTAGCTTGGCAGTGGCTGACTGCTGAGTGGAACTTCTCTGTGGTACACCCGTATGCATGCCCACACACCCACAAATAAATGCATGTGCCCCAGCTTCCTACAAAAATCCCAGGCAGGACTGTCATGTCCCATGGAGTGCTGGCAGAGTGTGAAAGCCTGATGGGCTAAAACACCTGACAGAAACCAATGTGAAGAAAGGGAAGGTCTGTCTGCACTCACAGTCTCAGGGGTTCCGTCTATGGTGGCAGGGAAGGCAGAATTCATGGTAGAGAGTGTATGACAAGCCTCCTCACACTGTAGGAGACAGCAAGCAGAGAGTGACTCAGAGCCAGGGCTTTATATGACCTTCCAGAGGTCTACCCTTAGTGATCCATCTCCGCCAGACAATCCCCACCCACTAAAGGTTTCGTGGCAATGCCAAAATAGCTCTGTGATGGTACATTTTATATTTAATAAAATCAGCCTGGAATATTAGAGGACAGAATCACCCACAGTCAAGCCAAGAAGGTCAGAAAATAGTGGTTCACACCTTTAATCCCATCACTCAGGAGACAGAGATCTTTCTGTATTTCTGTGAGTTCAAAGCCTAACAATCAAACAATAGTGGTTCACACCTTTAATCCTAACTTTAGAATTATGATACACAGTTGAACTTGGAAGTGAAGATATTTAAGGCAGGGTAGGCAGACATTGTGGCATTTTGTAGAAGCGACTAGCCAGGCTGAAGATTTTTCAAGATAGCTTTTACCCTGAGAGGCTAGCTGGGTGAGAATTGACTGTGATCTGTTTCCTCTCTCTGATATTCCAGCTTTTCCACAGTATCTGGCTCTGATATCAACTAGAATTCATGTTTCATAGTTCTATCCCTTGGAACCAAGTGTTCAAAACATGAGCATGTGTGGGACAATTGAGATTGGACATGTAATATCTTTTATAAGCATGAGACCTCTGGAGACACAGACAACACTTTGTCCCTTGTATCTGATGCTAGTTGACAAGTATTAGTGACTATGTGAGTGGCATCCCCACCCCCTCCACAGCCTATAAGCTTCCTGGATGTAGATCCTGCACCATCACATACCATGTGTACCAGCACTCAGCATAGATTAAGCATTTGTATGTCCAGGAAAGGCCCTAGACTCCATCTTGCATCCTTATGGATGATGTGAGGTTTTTGGTTTTTTTTTTCTTCCAAGTAATTATTTGTTTTACATGTGAATCTATGTACTTCTTGTGTGTCTCATGTTTTGGAGGCCAGGAGAGGGTGTGAGATCCCCTGGAACTGGAGTCACAGATAATTGCAAGCATCCACAGATGTGGGTGCTAGGAATTGAACCCACATCTTCTGTAAAAGCAACCAGTGATCTTAACTATTTGAGCCATCTTTCTAGCCAAGGTATGTGTGCTTTGGTCATCACAGCTAACAATGTTTTCTTCTCTGCCTCCCCAGGAAGAACCTCACTCCTCTCTGTCCTGAATACAAATGCCCTCTTCTTGGAAGCGACCCATGCTCCTCTCTGTACATGAGGACCCCATGCCCACCACAGCCTCTTTTGGGTGAGTTAAGGGATCTTTAATTGAATATCAGTCACTCTAGGATTCCAGGAGGGCTGCATCCCATCCTGAATCATAGTTGAAGGGACATTCATGTTAGGCCTGAAGACCAAAGCTTCAATCTTAGTCTCCATGGACATGTCAGGAGCAGCAGGGATGGGCTTTTGTGGGACTAGGTGAAGGCATGAGGATACAACATTCCAGGTGATCTGTCCAAAATATAAACTTAGAAAAGAAGATAAAAGAATCAAACTTTGGCACAGTACCCAACAGATCAGAGAAGTCCAAGTTATGAAGACAGGGTCACCGTGGAATTGACATCTGTTGGAAGACATAACACTGAGGGAAGCCTTGGGGGAAATGAACCAGAGCAAGGCCAGGAGACATACTTCATCCTGATGGACCAGTGCTGGCAGAACAGCATGGGTGGGGCCCTAATCTGTCTATCCTATGGCAGGTGCAGCAGAGATGTCACTCAGTAGGCCACTGAGAACTATTCCCATACTTCTCAATACTCACTGGCTGGGCTCCTGACACTCCTGGGTTTTCTCAGAATGCTGGCTCACAGAATAAATACCAAATGACTGAGATGGTATACTTGAGTCTCTAGTGAGCAAACAGCTCCCTCAAGCTGCCACTAAGAACATGGACTCTCCATGTCCACAGAAGGAGGGTCAAGGGCTGGAATGGGCACATCTGGAAGATTGCAAAAGAAGCTGCCTATTCCATAGAGAGCCTGCAGGATTCACCTTCTCCCGGTGATGCCTAGGCTCAGCTGGAAGAAATGGAGGCATGAGAGCAGAAACAGTCCAAGGTGTTTACAAGTGTTCACGTCCTAGCTTCGCACAGCCAGCACTCCTTGAGGCTGGGAAGACACTGTGATGCATTTAATGACCTCACCTTGCAGTTCACGTGCCATTACTACCAATGTAGGTCAGCAGCAAGTCATTCAGTCCAACCACATCCATGGGCAGAAGAATTAGACTCCACCTCCCAGAGGGAGTTACATAGCAAGGCACCTTTCCAGAACATACATCTCACCCCTTGGCCCTTCTATAATGTCGTCAGGGCAACAGTGGAGACCCTTGCTCAGCCTCACTTCTTGCGTCTCCCACACAACCTCTTTCATATCTGGGATTACCTTCCAAACTAATCTCACTTCATGACCCCAGATGGATGAGATGGGTCACTGCTCTAGCCTTGGCTACTCTGCCCTCCCTCATCCTCAGGACCTTTTAGACTCCTTTGGGACCATCTCCAGGACTCCTGATGATGGTGGTGAAAGTGATGGTGATTGTGATAATGATGGTGATGATGGTGATGAAGGTGGGATGCTGGGTCTATGCCCTCCTGAAATCATCACCAACCCCAATACTCATCACTCAGGCACCCATGGCTGTTAGGACCATGGGAATCCATATCCCCATGGAAGCTGCAGGGGCTCCAGACACCTCAGAGTCAAAACTGTATCACCCATGAGTCACAGGCCTCAGCCTGGCTCTACAGTGGCACCCACCTAGAAGACTCTCAAGGGCTCTTTCTGGGAAATCCCAGGATTCTGAGCAGAACTTTCCCAGATATACTGCATAGTGTCTCCTCTTAAGTGCCTAAAAATGAACCTCTAGGAAGGGCCCCCCCCTGCCTCTGTCAGCACCCATTCCACAGAGGACATGCCAATCACACTTGCCTCCTGGGTATGTGTTAGGCTTTTTAATGCACCTTCAAAATCTTTCTTGGATTTGAACCTTACAAGGTCAGTCAGGAAGAGAATAGCACATTGGCCTAAGGAGAAATGGAAGCCCAGAGAAGTCAAGTAACATGCCCAAGGCCACACAGCTAGGACTGAAACTTAAGCTGAGTGCATTTTTGCTGCATACAGAGAAATTCTCTAAACACTTCAGAGAAGGAGCTTACCTCTTAGTGTGCTAAAAGTGACAGAGGCATCTAGTGGATTAATGCAGGCAATGGGGCATCAAGGACTTGCAAATGGTGGTACTAGTTTGGCATTGATTTTCATTTTAATAGATTAACAGAATAGATAATTACTCTTGTTTGTTGAGTCAAACAGTGCTTGGGACATTTGAGATCTCTACTATAATCCTAAGAAGTATATTTTATTATTCCCCTTTTACTGCTTAGGTGTTCAGAGACATTAAGTAATCCAAGGTCACACAGTTAACCAATAAAGAAGCCAGGATTTGAACCCAGATCCAAAGCCTCACCTTCTCCCTTTTCCATGCAATCTTTGCTGCTCTTTGTGCTTTGCTGCCTGTGGACAAAGACATAGATGTTCCATCTACCAAAAGACACAGGTTGTCTGAAGAAACAGCTGTGGTCTTGGGGCCACACTGCAATCTCTCCACCAGGCATGACATGACAATTCTAATTCATTGCTCATCCATGACCCAGCTCTGAGAGGCTAAGGGATGACAGCCCCTTAGGAAAGAGATGTGAGAAGGTAGAACACATCCTCACATCATGGAGAGTTGGGGGTGGGAGTCTAGGCACGGGAGTCACAATTATAGCCAAGGAAGGATTCTTGCAGAGCTAGGACCAAGACGCCTGTTCCTTTGGTTCCATGAGCAGAGGACCTCACTCTCAAGTGTCCCCTAGTACTGTCCACAGAGGGACTGGAGCCCTGCCACCTCCCACATCCTCACTGCCCTGGGGAGTCATTGGCTGAGCAGACAGAGCTTTGGGTCCCCCTCCCCTTCTGTACCTCTCCCTCCTCCCCCTTCCCCCTGTGACCTAAGGCTACAACTATCTCTTCTCTTTCTTTCAGCACTGAGATGTTCAACGTCACCACACACATCCTCATGTCTGCTCTCAACAGGACCCTTTCAGAGGATGACAACTGCCCAAACACTGAGTGGTGGAGCTGGCTCAACGCCATTCAGGCTCCATTCCTCTGGGTCCTCTTCTTGTTGGCTGCACTGGAGAACATCTTTGTCCTCAGTGTGTTCTGCCTGCACAAGAATAGCTGCACCGTGGCAGAGATCTACCTGGGCAATCTGGCTGCTGCTGACCTCATCTTGGCCTGCGGATTGCCCTTCTGGGCTATCACCATCGCCAATAACTTTGACTGGCTGTTTGGAGAGGTGCTGTGCCGCGTAGTGAACACCATGATCTACATGAACCTCTATAGCAGCATCTGCTTCCTAATGCTCGTGAGCATCGACCGCTACCTGGCACTGGTGAAGACTATGTCCATGGGCCGGATGCGTGGAGTGCGCTGCGCCAAAATCTACAGCCTGGTGATCTGGGTCTGCACACTGCTTCTGAGTTCACCCATGCTGGTGTTCAGGACCATGAGGGACTATAGCGAAGAGGGTTACAATGTCACCGCGTGTGTCATTGTCTATCCGTCTCGCACCTGGGAGGTGTTCACCAATGTGCTGCTGAACCTGGTGGGTTTTCTCCTGCCTCTGAGTATCATCACTTTCTGCACTGTGAAGATCATGCAGGTGCTGAGGAACAATGAGATGAAGAAGTTCAAGGAGATTCAGACAGAAAGGAAGGCTACTGTTCTGGTGCTGGCTGTCCTGGGGCTCTTTGTGCTGTGTTGGGTGCCTTTCCAGATCAGTACCTTCTTAGACACGCTAATACGTCTCGGGGTGCTGTCTGGGTGCTGGGATGAGCATGTTGTGGATGTCATTACACAGATCAGTTCCTATGTGGCCTACAGCAACAGCTGCCTCAACCCTCTGGTGTATGTGATTGTGGGCAAGCGCTTTCGAAAGAAGTCCAGAGAGGTGTACCAAGCAATGTGCCGGAGGGGAGGCTGCATGGGAGAAGCCATCCAGATGGAGAACTCTCTGGGGACTCTGAGGACCTCTATCTCAGTGGAACGCCAGATCCACAAGCTGCAGGATTGGTCAGGGAACAGACAGTGATCAGAGGCCATCAGGCAGGACTCCTGCCAAGATGAATGAAGACTGGAGGGACCTGGGCTACTCAGCCTGGGTTCAGGAAGGAGCTCAAAGCATCCTAGGCAGCCCCAGAGAAATAGGCCAGTGATTCCAGAACTTTCTCATGGCATGAGCATGCTGTGAAGATTAGGTACCCTGGAGCACAATGGAATTATTTTTATCAGCTGGCACTCTGGGGCCCCATGAATAGAGGGGTCCTCAGGTAAGAATGAGAGTAACAGCATTTCTTTTTCACAGTGGGTGTGGGAAAAGCAGATCTCTAGGAAAACTGCTGATATCTTTAGTCCTGTGGCTACATGCGCAGGAGACCCGGCTGACCTGCTTCCAGGTTTCATGGTTTGATGATTTGTTGGTCTTCAGAAGGTTAAATTCTGAGGAGTCCCTGGTAAGAACCCAGAGACTGGGATTCTGTCACTCCTCTCCCCTGTGGACAAGATAGACAGTGAAAAGGAACCCGCCAAAGCATTTACGGAGCACTTGCTGAATACACAGTATTGGACACTGTGAGCAAGAGGGGAGAGATTCACAGCGAAATCTGTCTTAAAGGAACCCTGACGTGAGTGGAGTCTGCCCAAGACTTGCAGTCCCTAGAAGGCTGCTGGTGGTGTGTGAACTGGGGGAACTGGGGGAGAATCAGAAAGCACAGGGCCTAGCTGAGCCAAGGGCCTGGACCTGGCCTCTGCTTCCTCTGCGATAATGAGAGAGTGTCTTGTGCTTTGGAAATGACAGATGTTATATGACTGTGTGGTGTGGAGATGCTTGACACAGAGAAGTCACTGTGGCTCAGGAACTACCCTGTGGGAAACAGTGCGTGCTGGAAAACACAGGACGTGCCTGCAGGTGTCTGAGGCCCTCACTCGCTTCTAGTACCCCTCACCCCTACCCTGTGTGCACACACAATAAAGCACTTGGCACATGGGGAGGGCTGGAGACTACAAGTGTTTGTGTTGCACTGGAGACAAAGAAAAATAATTCTGATGGAATGCACCCAGAGAATCCACAGCTCAAAGGATGGCTGCAAATCAGTAGCTGTCCAGGGGAGTCCAGGCTGCTTCACAAGGTCCCTATCACAGTGACAAAGTGGTGCCAATTAGTGATTTATTTGAGAGCAGTTCACAAAGGAGTGGAAGCTACCTAAGGGCAGCTGACCCACCCTGGGTCTCTTTGATTCCAGACCCAACACCCTACATGGCCACAGATTGTCTCATGAGTGATGGTGGGGATGAGCTGAGCTCCTGAGAAGCCTGACTTGAGAAACACCTCCTGGGTGGGGGAAGGAAGCAACACACCTACAATGAACAGGTCTTCCACTAGAGACAAGAGGACAGCCTCCCCAGGTGCCTTTGAGGCCAGTGGGTTCCCCCACTGGAGCCTATGCTAAGGGCCTTGGGTAGGTGCAGTTGTCAACCTGCCAGAGAGTCAGGTGACCATACTCTTTGTTCCAGAATCTTTCATGGGAGTTTATTTTTCCATGTGTCCACATTAGTTACTTTTCTTGTAGCTGTGACAAATTACCCGACAGCAGCAGCTTGAAGAGGAGAAAAGGTTTATTTCATCTCACAGTGTCAGGAAGGTTTCAGTAGGGACAGTATGGTAACCAGAGCACATGACAGAGACGGCTTATATCAGAGTGGACCATAAATGGAGACACTAGTGAGACCAGGGACAGGATATGACCTTTACCAACTAGATCTGACTCCTTAAAGGTTTCATAGCTTCTCCAAACAGGGTCAGCAGTCAGGGAACAAGAGCCCAAAACATCAATTAGGGCAGGGGAAATTTCAGACTCAAATTACAACAGTGCTGTTACAGACTGTGACTAACAGTACTCCAAACCCCTGGGAGAAGATGAGGAACGTACCACACAGCCTCCAACACCAAGCCACTTAGGACCTGACCACTCAATAGCCCAGGAGTGTTGGAGGCTCAGGAAGCAAACGGAATCTGGTGGTGTTTCTGGCTAAGCTGGAGGCAAGGTAGTGCTTATGTGGCAAAAAATAAAATAAGCCCTCAAATCCCAACCCATTTGACTTTGAATTTCCAAACAGAAAAGACCACTGGGAAATTTCTTTTCTACCCCATCTTCCCTGGCCCTCCTCCAGTAAACAGAACACTTGTGGCCCAGAAAAAGAAAGTAGGTGATGTAAAAAGCAGATGCTAGAATTCTGTGCTAGAAAGGAGCTCAACCATGGCCACAATGAAAAGGAAAAGCAGGACCCAGTCCTCAGAAAAGATGCTGGTGGGCTGTGGCCTCCAGGAACACAGCAGGCTGCAGCCTGGGCTCCTCAGCGTGGCTGAAGGGTGTGCACCTGGATCTCTGCAAAAGGAAAGCCCCCTTGTGCCTTTGTGTGGTCACCCTGATGAGAAATTGTGTCCTGTGAAAGATCCAGAGACTTCTGCAGAGGAAGTGGCTGGGGTG
Source organism: Sigmodon hispidus (assembly GCA_004025045.1). NCBI lineage: Eukaryota > Metazoa > Chordata > Mammalia > Rodentia > Cricetidae > Sigmodon > Sigmodon hispidus. Next base: position 19,432 of record PVIH01021197.1, on the reverse strand, counting down.
CTGGTGAGGGGGAGCGCTCTGTAGACACTCACCCCTTCTGGACATTGAAATAAACAGATGAGTTTTACATAGTGTTTGCCTGTGTCATACTTCCTGGACCCCTGAGCTCTGACTCTGCGATACTGACTCTGGCAGTTCCTAAGGCTTCTGTCATGGAGAAGATCAATGGTCTCCAAGTGTGTCCCTTATGAGTTAGAAAGGGGTGGGGCGGCATGGCACACAACACAATTTGTATAATTATTAATATGCATTGAAATATTCTCTCTTAAATATATTAAACAAATAGCATTAGAATTTTCCAGAAAATGCATTTTGGGTGTTTTCCTCCATGCTACTTTCTTCTACAGATAGCTCCTATCATAGAGAGCCAGGGATGGCCAAGTCCAGTCAGTCATTTCTAGGAAATACTTTCATTCGACCTTTACCTCAAATCAAGAGCATCCTGTATGGTGTCGAGATTAAAAAGGCACTACTGTTATATTCCCAGCGACGGGGATCTCCATGCATTTCACTCAGGTACCATCTTTACTCTCCAGGTTCTCAATTCATCAAACAAAACTTCCTTTCTGTGACTCCATGAGCAGCACTGCTCAGTCTGTTCATTCCAGAAACCTAGAGCTCAGTGTTTACTGTGTTGTACCCATGTCAAGGGACCCCCAAAGACCACCAGGGAGGTGGATTCGATGTAAACATACAAGGGTCAGTTTATTGGTTTTGGACAGGTTCAAATGAACCCCGGATTCAAACTCTTTGTTCTGGAGCAGCAGAGGATTTTGGCCATGAGCCCAGAGGTGAGGGGGTTTTAAAAGAAAAGCATACGTAAGTGGGTGCTACACGTCTTGGCATTTCAGGAGTGGGTAAAGGAGTAGAGGTACAGTAACTATTGGCCACACTTTCAGTGCAAACTCAAGCCCTGAATCTACTGGCTGAACTCTTGACACAAAACTAAGTTTTGAATCTATTGGCTACCAGGTGCATTTTTGAGATTCTTCCCAGATTCTTAGACCTCAGCCCTGTCCTCAGCCATTAAAAGGTCTTTTTCCCCCTGAAATAAAGTTTTGTAACATGAATCCATGCCTTCACAACTGCATCCTTATCTTGTTCACCCCTGAATGGATAAGCATTGCTTTCAGGTTCTGCCTCCTTGGTTTTTCCTGGGTCTTTTTATAACCAATCAGCATGTCTTATTGTTTCTCACCTCCAATATTAGCTGTCTCCTAATTCCCATTCTTCATCCAATAGTGACAGCATTTTTTTTAAGACTAGGAGGCCATCATCATGAAGACCAGCTCTTGGGAGCTCAGGTTTCAGAGTCAGGGAGAAAAGGAGCCCTATTCTGGTTCAACCCTGGGCTCCCATTTGATTCTCATCCGTATTATGGCAACTTTAAAATTGGAATGAACAATAGCATCAGTTAAATCAGAGAATTGCCAACAAGGTTCACATAGGAGAGTGTTTAGGACAGTGTCTGGTATATACCTTGACAGGATATATGTCATCTGTGATGGTGATGATGGCAATGATTGTTAATAATGGTGATGATGGTGGCAGCAATGGCAGAAATGATAGTGATGGGCAGTGATAAAGCTCTTGCAGAGGATGGTGATTATGGTGGTGATGGTGATGAGGGTACTCTCCACAAGAAAACCTTTTCTATGACCCACCCCTCTTGGACTAAAGCTACATGTTCACATATGGCTTGCAAGACCCTTGGTAATCTGGCTGCTGTCTGCTATGCTGTCTCCACCATTCTGTCCCACTCATCATCTACCCTGCAGCTACAGTGGACTCAAGTTCCTGGGCAGATCTCAGGAGACATTCCTCTTGTCAGCCTGCACCCTGCACTCAGTACCCCAGCTCTGAGTGCCTGAGGGAGATTCCTGCTCCAGAGGAGAAAAATGTAAGCATGACAAACCACCCATGCAGGGCACAAATATGTGTATGATCCTGAGAAAAGCCAAAGACAAGAGCTAGAATCTTAGAAGTCAGATCTAAATGTGGGACCGGCCACCCTCCTCCCACCATACAGGCCCCTCTCCAGGCTCCAGGAAGTGGGATCCATGGAAAGAGTTCCTGGTAGGCCTCAGGAAATCAATCACCAGCAGAAATTCTGCATCTATCCACTCTGGCTAGGGCAGTCAAGGCTGTGTGTGTGTGTGTGTGTGTGTGTGTGTGTGTGTGTGTGTGTGTGTGTGTATCCTGCATGCCAGATGACCCAGTAGAAACTCACACTAGGCCAAGGATGATGGCTCACAGTGACCCGACAGGAACTCACGTTAGGCCATGTATGATGCCTCACTGATTTAGAAAGCCACTGAGAACAGCTTTCATAGTTCAGAATGTGAAGGTTCTGCTTCATAGAACTCAGCAGTACTTGCATCTTTCTCTTTGCTTCTCAGTCTCTAACCTCATTGCCAATCCTCACACAGCCCTGATCCCTCACCCAGATCCAGGGAGTGAGGGATGAGCAACAATGGTCAGGAGTTAGCAAGAACTGTGGCTAGAAGCTGAAGTTTGTGGGTTTTGGCTGTGGCCAGACATAGGTCAAGCAGCCCAGTGGAGTGTTTCACACGGAGCTGAGAACTGAGAGCTTCATCCTTACCACACAAGACCTTACCCCTCTCCATGGAGATCCACAAGGTCAGGAGCTTACTGGGGTCCACAGTACTTAAGGAGTGTGTTAGGGAGCCCCTGTGACTCAGGGTATACAGGACTTAAACAACAGGAACTACAAAGTACCATAGAAAGGACCTCCAGGTAACTTCTCCCATGAATTACTTCTATCCCAGGTTCTGGCCTGCTCACACCACAATAAACAAACTGTCTCTGAGCCCTCATGAGTACAGAGGTCCCCTATTTACTCTTGTTCCACCTTGACATTTTCAACTTCACAATGGCACTGGCCTTCAATTGTCCAGTTAGAATTTTTTCCTGAGCTAGAGATATTTCTGAGTATCTCTCTGCACTGAGCAGAGACACCACAGTCAACTCCAAAGTCACAGTCATGGGTGAAAGAATACACTACAGAGCTGTGCCACCAGGCTGAAACACTGGGTGGCATCAATGTACAACCCAAATTTCACATTCATGCTGTTTTCAGCTTATGATGGGTTTATTGAAATGAAGTCCCCCTGTAAGTTGGGAAGGATGTGACTTTACGCTGATACACTCATAAATTGTGTTGAGATGTAATCCACATGCCCTACATTTCCCACTGCTTCGGCTTTTAGTTATTCACAGAGTTGCACAACCGTCGCCACTATTTAATTCCAGAACATCATCATCCCAGAGTGAAATCCCAGATTCATTAGCTGTCACCTCGGATTCCTTCCATCCCACAGCTTTTGGTAGATGTCATCTCTGTCTCCCCTTTCCCTCTCTTACACATTTCACGTTGGCACACTCGTGTGAGTCCCGATGGTATCTGGCTTCTCTCAGCTGCCTCCCACTTAGATGACCCCTGAGCTGGACACTTCACTTCTCTCCCCTGGCTTTGGCCTCAGTTTCTCTATCTGTAACATGGAAAGTTAATTCTCTAAGTAAGAACATCTCCAGGAGAGGTTGTGACTGAAAAAAACCCAGGTTTAGAAAACTATGGAGGATGATGTCAGCAAGATAAGAGCCATCCAGCACTGAGGCCAGACTCCTGGCTCACACCTCAGCTCAGCCATGAAGCTTACCACTTCATGGCTGGAGGAAGTGGGATAAGGTCCTTTGCTCCCCTGCTTGTGCTTTCTCTTTCAGAAAAATAAGGATCAGGGTGTTGTGATAACTGGCTGATATTGCTGTTGTAGGGAGATCACAGTACATCTTCCCAGGAAAACACACATCCATGTGGAATGAAGTCCCCAAGCACAGGTGTCTCAAACCAGGTTAAAGAGAAGCTGAAAGCGTCACCTCCCATCTTGCAGCTCATGGAGCCACAGAGCCCTAGGGAAATGCTGCTTTACAGACAATGCTGAAATATGACAGAGGTGGAGTTCTGAGATTGCTGCCTTTCCACGGTGTCATCCGTGTGTCCTCCCCAGTGGGACAGTAGCAGTATTTGCTCTTCTAGAACTGGTCAAGGTGGGCATGCTGGATAGTTTTACATCAACTTGACACATACTGAAGTCATCTGAGAGAATGGGGGGCTTCAACAAGAAAATGTCTCTGTAAGATTGAGTTGTAGGAAAGTCTGCAAGGCATTTTCTTAACTAGTGATTGATGCAGGAAGAGTTAGCCCATGTTGGGTGGTGTCATCCTTGGACTGGTGGTCCTGAGTCCTATAAGAAAGTAGACTGAGTAAGCCATGGGGAGCAAGTCAGTTAGCATCACACATACATACATATCCCATGGCCTCTGCATCACCTTCAGCCTCCAGGTTCTTGCCCTATCCTGGCTCCCTTTGATGATGACCATGTATGGGAAAGTGTAAGCCAAATACACCCTTTTCCTCCCCAACTTGCTTTTGGTCATGATGTTTCATCATAGCAATAGAATTCTAACTAAGACAGTGGAAGACAGCCATGTAACCCTCCTGAGATGACAGGACCACAGACATGTACAACAGCACGATGATGAAGTAGCCCTTGCTAGGAGGTTGCTGGGTTGCCTGCCTAGGGCATGGCCTGCAGTTTTGACTGCAAGGTGACCCCTCTGCAGCTGAGGGTCCTAGCTCCTGCAGCAGCATGGAAATCAATCCAGCTGCCTTGCTTGGCCTAATAGAGTGAGGCTTGAGGTCCTTGGAAAATGATTTCATGTCTCATACTTACTACCTTGACGTCCAAATTGGGGGTTCCCCAAACCAGAGTGTAGTATAAAGTTTCTGGTTGAGCCTAGCCCTGAGACCTGGACCAGCAGTCCCAAATAATCACACAAAATCTTATATTAACTACATGCTGTTTGGCCTATAGCTCAGGCTTATTATTTGCTAACTCTTACTCTTAAGCTAACCCATGGCTTAGTATCTTTTCTCAGAGCATTTTGTCTTCTTTTCTCTGCCTCTGTCTGGCATCTCTCTTCTGTCTTTCCACAGTTTTCTTAGTCTGGTAACCCTGCCCATACTTTCTGTTTGCCTTCTGGCCAATCAGTTTTTCATTAAATCAGTAGGAGGGACAAATATTTACAAAGTAGAAGAGCATAATTCCACAGCACCAGAGTCTTGCCTTGAGGTCAGATAATCTGTCACAGTATTGAGGCCTGGTTCAGGGAGACCAAAAACACTTGACTGTATGTTGGAGCCTGCTGGGGTGGCCTGGGCTTTCCTCCAGCTTTCTGTAAGAAGAGGTCTAGTTCTCAGAAGGCAAAGGACTGAGTCACCTTTGTAACCCTAGTGCTCACTCTGTACCTGGCACAAGGGTTTTAGGACATGTTTATTGTCCTAAGACAAATGTTGCTGTCATTAGATATAAATAGTTTCTAAATTCACGCAAAAAATCTTGAACACCCACAATGCATTAGCCTGGTGATAGGCATTGAGCCTGTGACCCTAATACAAGGAAATAATTCCACTTTTTTGCCAGGAGAACTCACACCCAATTGGGTGAGAGCTAACGCATGTGTGTGGAACATGTGGAAAGTGACAAGGGAGATGAGGAGCCAGGAAGTCAGGGCAGAGGGGAAGTAGCTACCAAAATGGCTCCATCAGGAGATGATTTTGCAGGTAATGGGAAGAGCTGAGGGGGTGAGCATGTGGCTTCCTGGGAAGGCTGCTCCAGGAAGTGGGAACCAGCAGTTCAAAGGTCCTGTGGTGAGGGATGTGTCAGCCCTGACACCATTGAGAAGATCTGACGGTTTAACTGAGTGATCTAGGCAGGCCTGTGAGAAGTGTGCTCAAAAGCAGTGGAGGCTCCCACACAGATGGCTTTGAAGGCCATTGCCCTGCCTTTGTTTCTGATTGAGACAGAGTGTCAACATTTCAAGGGTATAAATGACTTAGATCCCAAAAGATAAAGAAATAGAGTTAATTGCCCAGGTTAGGAGTGGTAGACAGAAGTTTCTGTCCCACCAGCAATTCCTAAATACCCAGCAGCTGCTTCTCAAATTAGCACACAGAGGTTTACATTGTAAACTATAAATGCCCAGCCAGTAGCTCAGGCTTATTACTAACTAGCTCTTACACTTAAATTAATCCATAATTTTTATCTATGTTTAGCTACGTGGCTTGGTACTTTCTCTTTACAGCATTCTCATTTTGCTCCCTCTGTGTCTGGTTGGCAACTCCCAACTCCACCCTTCCCCTTCCCAGCATCCTCTGTGTCTGGTTGGCAACTCCCGACTCCACCCTTCCCCTTCCCAGCATTCTTAGTTGGCTCTCCCACCTAACTTCCTGCTCAGCTACTGACCTGTCAGGTTTTTATTAACCAATGTGAGTAAAACATATTATTAGTGTGGAAAAGGATTATTCCACAGCAAGGACTACCTTGGGATAGGGGCCTTGGAGAATATTCCCCTTGAGGACTGGAACCAGTTGAAATTTCCTTGAGGAGTGCCTGGAAGCCCCCATGTGCTTTTCCAAGTGACTCAATACAGGACCTAAGAGCATATAGGTGGGCTTCTTGTAAACTCACCTGGTCCATAGAACCCTAGCCCAGCTTCCACCCTCCAGTGGGCATCTTCTTATCCCAGGGCACTTCCCAGAGCCTCCTACATCAGGGTAGCTGCAGGTTGCTCAGGCATCAAGATCCTCTCACACTCACAACCATCCCTTGAAGGTATCTAAATATCCCTGTATTCCTCCACCTGGTGCTGGGTATAAGGGCTGTAGGAGGCTGAGATGATGGATAAGGTTTGAACAGGAGGAAGAAAGGAACAGAAAGCGCTGTCCCAGGTTCTCATGGTGAGTCTTAGAAACACCAGGAAACCTAGCTGTCTATGTACAGTGTGTCTCCAACTGTCCGTCTCATTAAGACATCAGAGGAGCTTGTGAGCTTCAGGAATAGAGGAGTCACTGTCCTGGAACATCCAAGTACGTCTGGGACATTCATCTAATGGTATGAAAGAGAGAGAGGAGAAAGAAAGAAAGAAGGATTTCTAGTCTTTGGTCATAGGCCATGTTGTGTGAGGCTCCTAACCCACTGTCTGAGTTAGGGTTTCTACTGCCGTGAAGAGTCACCATGACCATGACAACTCTTATGAGGGAAAACATTTTTGAAGCTGGCTTACAGTTCAGAGGTTTAGTCCATTACCATCATGGCAAGAAGCATGGCAGCATACAAGTAGACAAGGTGCTGGAAAGGAGCAGAGACAGGCAACAGGAAGTAAGCTTCTCATTGGATGTAGCTTGAGCATAAAGACCTCAAAGCCCACTTCTACAGTGACACACTTCCTCCAACAAGGCCACAACCCCTAATAGTGCCACTCCCTTTGGCAGACACTTTTTTTCAAACCACCATAACCATCAACCTTAAACAAAGGTAAGGGCTGGGCTCTGAGGAGGCCAGGGCATCTCAGAAGAAGCCCACCTCTCTGTGTATTTGTTGTTTTTCTCTCCATCATCTTCACATTGGATGGAGATAGAGATACTGTGTAATAGAGGTGGAGAAGATCCTGTAGCACCTGACAGGCAGGCCTGTCTGCAGTACCAACAAGAGGCAGAGAATCCACCGCGTAGGACCAGTGAGGAGAGCAGCAACCGAAGAACTGAAAGTTGGCCTCATGCATCTCAAGTGTCAGGGCTGATGTTCTGTGAGGAGTCTTCATGCATGCCCCAGTCCCTGTGTCCTAAGCAGGAGAGATGCCCAGCTAGCCTGATGGCCTATCTATAAGCATCAATTGGTCAGGTTCTCCTCTATGTCCTGGCTTCTCCACTTTTTTACCCAGGGGACTAGACAAAAAGAACTCAACCCGGCTGTGTGGATGTATCAGCCCTGACTACACATGTAGGATAGCCACAAGAACTTCCCGGAGGGTTCATTCCCTTCTTAAACTTATCATTACCCTAAAGACAAAAGGACCCTCTGCTCCTTGACCCTAGGCTAGCTTCCCATTACATGGAAGATAAGCCTGTTTCCAAAAACTTTCCATCCTCCTCAGGGTGGCCCCAGGCCTAAGCCAGACACTCCAGATTCACTCCCCAACGCCTAGCTTCATCAGCTTCCATAATGCTTGTGGGTACAGTCCCACCCCCACCTGGCCTTCTGCCCTTGGCTCTTCTCATTCCTGTGGAAATGTCGACATATCTTCTGGGTCAGAGAAGCTGAGATGAAGCTCTCCCTCCTTCCACCAGAACTACTCAAAGGCTCTACCCGTGAGCATGTCAGTGCTGGGCAGGGAGACAGGTCCGCAGGACAGATGTTTCGCAGCCATGGTCCAGTCAAGACTCCATGGAATCAAGAGAGAGCCAGCGCTGGCAAGCAAGGCCTGGCTACAGCACCAAGTAGAAAATTCCCATGGCTTGTGCTTTTCTCTGGCTAAGCCAGCCCTAGGAGAATACACAGCATCTGCTGAACCCTGGCTGGCTTACAATAGCCCACCTCTGTGGAGCGGCATGGCCAGAGGGGAAGGGAAGGGATCACCTCACAGGTCCCAGCTCGCACTCGTCTATTATTTTCCTTCTGCTTCCATGATTTCAGACCCCTAGCAACATTTCCAGATGTTTTCTCTTGAAACACCTCTAGAAACAGAGTTCCAGCCGCAAACCTAGGCAGTTTCCAGCAGGAAGGGCAGAGCGAGACAGCGGAGGAATGAAGAGAGGTAGCTGGCCAGGAGCCGGAGGAGCCTGATGCCCAGCTCTCAAAAAAGACCAAGAATTCCTGCCTCTCTGAAAGCCGGGTCTTGGGAAGTTCAGCTTCGTATATGCCAACTCACACCAAAAACCAAACCCAGAGCCGCCAGCAAGGATTAGGAAAAGCTCGGCTGATCTTATGCAATTCTGAGCCCTGTGTGAGTCAAACTTTTTCCAAGCTCACTGTTTGTACAATGGGGTCCACACTGATGGATTCTTGGCTCTGCGTCTTTCACTGCTCACATGTCCTAGTGTGCTCCCAAGAACCTGTAGCAAAATCCCAGACCTCCTGGAGGCAACAGGGAATGGGGCGAATCATCACTCAACATACTGACAGGGGAGAGCTTTGGGGATGTTGGCTATGCTGAACTGTGTCTGTGGGGCCTATTTGCCAACACACAGTAGTTAGGTAAAGTCAACAGGCCACAAATGTCAGCGGAGAAAGTGTCAGGTTGTTGAAGAACCTCCTATTATCCATCCCTAAGTGCCAAAAGAAAGGTGACACACAGACTCCATCCAATGCTCAGCCTCCTCTGGCTTGAAGGACTCACTTTTTGGGTAATCCCCTGTGACATCATGGGAACAGGGGTGGTTTCATTTAAGACCAGCGTAAGTCCAGAGAGCTGCCCAGTACAGAAGGCTCCCAAGACAGCTGTCACCATCAAAGCCCAGCTGAAGCTGCAAGCTTTTTCATTTTCTGTCTGGGTAAGTCTACAGCCATCTGTTTTCCTCTTAGGACTGTTAAATGCAATCATAGAGCACGCCTCTTAGAAAAAGACATCAAACAGAAAGTGTCCTTGTCTATATATGTACTGGCAGAACAGATAGGCTACAAATGTTATTTTAAGCAGAATTTGTTTCCTGTTTCTGGTCTGTTTGGGTTTGTTTCTGGCTCGGAGGAATGGCTTTTTGTTGTTTGAGTCGCCCTGTGTAACCCAATACTGCTTTGGGCTGTCCAATTCTAGGTTTGCAGGTATGGGCCGTAATATTCAGCTTATGGTTTGAGGTTTAATTGTGAATGTGTGTGTGTGTGTGTGTGTGTGTGTGTGTGTGTGTGTGTGTAAACGGGTCTCTCTATGTACCCCTGGCTGTCTTAGAACTCACTATGTAGACCAGGCTGACCTTGAACTCACAGAGATTCTGTCTCTGCCTGTGGAGTGCTTGGATTAAAGGCATGCTCCACCATACTGGGCCTTGTCCCCTTTTCTTAAAATCTTTTCCCCCTTCATTTTTATTTTCTATATATGGGTGTTTTGTCTGGATGTATGTATGTAGAGCATGTGCATGCAGCCCCTCTGGAAGACAGATGAAGATGTTGGATCCTCTGGGACTGGAGTTACAGATGGTTGTGAGCTGTCATGCGACTGCTGAGATTCAAACCCCAGTACTCTGGAAGAGCAGTCAGCTTATCTTAGGGTCTCTACTGCTGTGATAAGATGCCATGACCAAACCAAGCTGGGGAGAAAAGGGTTTATTCAGTTCACACTTCCACATCCTAGTTCATCACTAAAGGAAGTCAGGAGAGGAAACTGAGGCAGGAGCTGATGCAGAGGTCATGGAGAGGTGGCTTTCTCCTCATGGCTTTCTCAGCCTGCTTTCTTATAGAGCCCAGGACCAACAGCCCAGGGATGTCACCACCCACCATGGGCCGGGCATCCTTCATTGATGGCTATAGAGAAAAAGACTTAGAGCTGGATCTCATGGAGACATTTCCTCCATTGAGGCTCCTTCATCTCTGATGACTCTAACTTGTATCAAATTGACACACAAAACCAGCCAGTGCAGTGCTTCAACCAATAAGTCTTTCTTCCAGCCCTTACTATTTCTCTTCCTCTAAAGGAACAGGTAGTAAGTACTATCAACTCTGTAGGCCAGACAGCCTGCGCTTTACCCACTCTGCTCTTCCTCTAGAGCACCAAAGCTGTCAAAGATGCTACTACATAAGCAGTGAGTACGGCTGTGTGCCGATAAAACTTTATTGTCTGGAATAGACCATAGGCTGGGTTTGGCCTCCTGTACTCTTTACTCTATCCATTTCAGGTCACTGTGGATGGCGTCCCAGGCCTTGTTAGAGCTGCAGCTCTCTAACCAAAGCCAGCAGGCCCCTCCCAACATCACTTCCTGCAAGGGTGCTCCAGAAGTCTGGAACCTCCTGTATAGTGTGCTGCCTGGGTTTGTCATCACCATCTGTTTCTTTGGCCTCCTGGGAAACCTCTTAGTTCTCTCCTTCTTTTTCCTGCCTCTGCGGCAGCAGCGGCAACAAAGACAACACCGTTTAACCATAGCAGAAATCTACCTGGCTAATCTGGCAGCTTCTGACCTGGTGTTCGTCCTGGGCCTTCCCTTCTGGGCAGAGAACATCGGGAACCATTTCAACTGGCCCTTTGGAACTCATCTCTGCCGGGTGGTCAGCGGGATCATCAAGGCCAATCTCTTCATCAGCATCTTCCTGGTGGTGGCCATCAGTCAGGACCGCTACAGGTCGCTGGTATACCCCATGACCAGCTGGGGATACCGACGGCGTCGGCAAGCCCAAGTCACCTGTCTGCTCATCTGGGTAGCAGGGGCTCTTTTGAGCATCCCTACATTCCTTCTGCGCTCTGTCAAAATTGTCCCAGACCTGAACATCTCTGCGTGCATCCTGCTTTTCCCTCACGAGGCTTGGCATTTTGCAAGGATGGTGGAGTTGAACATTGTAGGTTTCTTCCTCCCACTGGCTGCTATCATCTTCTTCAACTATCACATCCTGGCATCCCTGAAAGGGCAGAAGGAGGCTAAAAGGACCAGGTGTGGGGGTCCCAGGAGCAGCAAGACAACAGGGCTGATCCTCACGCTAGTGGCCTCTTTCCTGGTCTGCTGGACCCCCTACCACTTCTTTGCTTTTCTGGATTTCCTGGTCCAGGTAAAAGCAATCCAAGACTGCTCCTGGGAGGAATTCATTGACCTAGGCCTGCAGCTGGCCAACTTCTTTGCTTTCATCAACAGCTGCCTGAACCCATTGATTTATGTCTTTGCAGGCCGGCTTTTAAAGACAGGGTCTGGGAACATTATAAATGATGCATCCCTAGAAGTATCATGCCCATATCCTTCAATAGTAAAGAACCCTTTCAAGTGTTCTGGCAGAACTGAAAACAGCAAGCCAAGAAGTCTGGCTTCTTGATCAACCATCTCTGATACCATAAAGACCATATTGGTCAGCTGGCCCATGGCCCACAAGGATGCCTGGGAAATGCTGCTGAGAGGCTAGTAGGGGCCCTGCAGATGTAATTAAGCTAAGGATCTGGAGATTAAGATGATCTTGAAGTATTTGGAGCAGGGAAGCAAATAATAACAGGGGTCCTTTTAAGCAGGGACTTAGGAGGGCTGTAATGCATGAAGACAGAGGTCAGAGGGACGAGGGAGGGGCTACAAGCAGAAAACTGCCAGCACCTTTACAGGCCGGGTAAGAAAGGACAGATGTCTTCTCTGCAACCTCCAGAAAGAACCAGCCCAGCCAACACACTGACTTTAGCCCTGCTCCCCACAACTGTGAAAGAAGAAAACGGAGAGAATAAAGCTGTGTTCTCATTTGCATTTGCCAAGATTGTAATTATTGCCACAGCAACAATTTACGCAAACACCCAGCAAAGGTCCATTCATTCTGTCCTTCCCAGGCTGACTTTGAGGAATGCAGAGGTGGGGTAACTGCAGACCCTGTTCACAAGGAGCTTTCATAGGTCTAGAAAACGCTAAGTCAGAATGGAAAGCTCTACAGGATACAGATCCAGCAGCTCCCAGGGATGGATGGGTTCCTCCTCTCAGGTCCATGCAGGGTAGACTCTGGGGCCTGTGGAGATGGACAGGAAGAACTGGGTACTCACCCAGCCCCTGAAGTAGGAAGGCACAGGCTGTTGTCCAAAGTTCACATGTGTATTGCTGAATGCTGGAGCCTCCATCAATCTCTCATTGGCTTCCAGGATCCAGCGGGGACCCTCCCAGAACTATGCTTCCAAAGAACTCTGGATGATACACAAGAGAGTGTCAAAACAGAAGAGTCCACCCATCCAGGTGACATGGTGGCTATGATAGCAAAGGGCAGTGGGGACTGGCTGGGACGGGTAGATGAGTATTCGGGGAGACATAACATTGCTTTCTTCTTCTTCTTCTTCTTCTTCTTCTTCTTCTTCTTCTTCTTCTTCTTCTTCTTCTTCTTCTTCAAAAAACTAGCTGTTAGCCAAGCAAAATAGGGAAAGGGCATGGTCCAGATAAAAAAAGGTAAGCTAATGCAAGACAGTAAGCTTTTAAATTAGAAGAAAAAAATTGGAAGAAGGGCAAGGAGGTCCCCGAGGCAGGAGCTGGAGGAGAAACGACATGGTGGGAATTTGATGTAAGCAACAGGTGGAGCTCACAAAGCAGAGAGGTACTCTGGGGGCTCTGAGGGGTCCCCCTGAATAAAGAGCATGAATTTGTGGTGGCAATTTACTCGCTGAGGCTTGGTAAGCCCCAGAAGGCAGGCAGGTTGTGCTGGGGTTGGATTTTGGTAGATATACCATCATGGTTCTGGAAGGCTGAGGGTATCAGTCAACCTGTGGAGAATGGCTGAGGGTTGGAATGAAGGAAGCCTGGGTGGTGTAGTACTCACTGTGACTAAATAACACCTAAATGTGACGACATAACATGGGGAAAGGTTTAATGGCAGCTCACAGGGTCAGAGCTTTCCATCTGTGGTTGGCCTTGTTGCTGTGGGTTGGGGCTGCACAGAGCATCTTGGCAGGAGTATACCGTGAGGGAGGTCATGGCCACTGGGAAGCCAAGGCAGACAGGAGGAGATAGGGTCCCATTATCTCTTCTAACAGATGCCCCCCCCCGTTGTAAAAGGTTCTGGCCCAGACTTTCTGGGCCTGAACCAGAGGTTTGGTCCCACTCTCAGTCCCACTTTGCCTCAAATAATCACACACAGGCTTATATTATTCTTATACTGATTGACCTAGGGCCCAGTCATAATAATTTGCTAACTCCTTCATCTGAACTAACCCATCTTGTTCAGCTGCATGGCTGGGTACCTTTCCCCATAGCAGCATTTCAGCTTCTTTCCTCTGCATCTGCTGCCCTCTCCTCGTTGCGTCTGTGGTGGCTCTCTGGCATTTGTGTTGTCTGGCATCTGTCTCTGGCATCTGTCCTGTACTCAGAGTTTTCTTAGCCTGGTAGCCCCGCCCACACTTCCTGTCTGCCTTTTGGTCAATCAGCTTTTATTAAACTCATAGGTGGGACAAATATTTAAAACACAACATATAATCCCACTACACCCCCGCCCAATAACCTAACCTCCTAAATATCCCACTACTTCCCAGGGGCATCAGAAGCTGGCCAAGCCTTTACCATGTTGGCCTCTGGGGAAACTTGAGATCTAGACACTAGCATAAGATGGGGAAGAGTGACATTGGAACAGGAAAAGGGCAGGTGCTGTGGAAACATCTTGACCAGAGTCCAAAGATGTCCTCAGACATCCAGCAGGAGAGTCATTGAAGGGGTGATAAGGACCAGCCTGGCTGCAGCGCTGCAATACATTGTCGGGAGGGTGAAGGATAGTGAAGGAAATGCAGGGTAAAGACTCAAGGAATCTCACAGGAGGGACAGGTTGCCTGTCAGACTCATTATCAGAGAAGACCTTGCAAGGCCTAAGAAAGAGAGAGTTGTTGAGCCAAAAGCCAAGGGCCACGTCCAGCATGTGTTCCAGGATATATGCTAAGTGAGGGTGGGAACCAGCCATACCTGCATGGAAGGGATTAGTTGTCACAGAAGAACTCAGACACAGATTCACTCAAAAACTAAAAAGTCAGTCAGTATTCCTGGGGCCTGGCCACCGTCTGCCAGGCTGGGCTACCAACCTTGGTGATAACTCTGTGGTCAATGCCCCAGCTCAGTGTTTTCCCGCTGGACATACCAGCAGGATCCAGCCTGCTTGTGTGTCCATTTCGGAACCCATGGATTTAAACAATGCTTTTGTGTTCATTACCAATGTGATATCCCACATAACTGCAGAGCTGACAGTGTGTCTTTCCAGTCAGCAAATGGTCTAGTCTCTGGACATTGCTGTTGGTATTGAGAACTCTACATTGAACATGAGAGGGTCATTCCTGGTCTCAAGTATGAGGCTCCCTGGGGCACAGACATCTCGGTGTTGAGTAGCAGTACACTGCCAACAATGTGTCCTTCCACAATGTCACTAGTGCCTGGTATCTCCAGGAGGTAGTTTTCTACCTCTGACATAGTTCAGTACTTTGGTTTACAATCTAGGCAGCTGGACCAGTGTGCCCTGCTTGAGTGTGGTCCCAACTTTAAGTGATCTGGCATGTGAACCTTGAAAACACTGCTCACAGGCCTGCAGGTTGGGGTGGGGTGGGCAGACAGCACTGGAAGAGAAGTTCTATAAAACAGACACTTGATTTATGGGGGCAGGGCATATGAAGAAACTTGGAGCTCAGCTCTGCAGTGGGATAGGACAGCAGCTTACAGAGCCACATAGGAAGGCTACTGTATCCCTTCTGTCCAGCTGCAGGGGAGAGTCTGGCCTTGGTTCAAAACCAGTGCTGAAGAAGAAAGAAATACTTTCCACTCCCACAGATTTGGCAATAGGCTCTGCCGGCATGCTTCACACTCAGGGTTGGACTCAGCCACACTTGGGGTGCCAACACTGGTGTGGACAGTGAATCCCCCATATCTCCCAGGAACTCCTTTCTCTTGTAGAGAGGCCAAGGCCAGAGGTAAAGCTTTTTATCCAGGGCACTGTCAACTTCTGGACCTATTTTTCTTGTGCTGCTTTGAACAAGGGAAGGAGATGGGTTCCCTGTCACACAGACTATCCCTCACCCTATGCGTCATGGAACTGAGCAGGCATAAGCCCCTTCAAAGCCCAGCCCTGGGGAGCTCCGACATGTTGCAATGGCCGAGGCAGGTTCTTGTTCTCTGTGGATGAGTCATAGATTTGATGAGAAGCAGATATGAAGGCTCTCCCCAGCCCCCACAGCAGCTCCCACAGGCCTGGGAACCAGGCAAAGGCTATGGTGATCTTCTGGTTCCAACTGAGCTCATCTCTGGTATCTGGACACCTTCATGGCCATTCTACCCAGAGCTGTTATCCAGGTTATGACAGGACGCTTGCCCTAACAGGGAAAGCTGTATGCAGTGCAGCCACAGTGAAGAGAGGAATGAAGAGGCCAGCACTCCACAGGCAAAGGGGTATGAATATCTAAGCAGGACTGCTGAAGCTATGGTCCTGCCCGTCACTGCCCATCACTGTCTCAGCTCCCCTCTCTCCATCAAGGTCATCTGACAATCCATGAGAACGGTGTAAGATCTTCTGGGAGATGAATTCTCCTGTCAGGGGCACCAAGCTCCAGCCTTTTTTTTTTTTTCTCTCATGAATTTATTAAGGGATAAAGCCACTGATTAAGTCAGAGCCCTGGGATCCAACCACCTCCCAAAAACCTATCAGATGGTAACCAGTGTCCCAACACACATGCCTTTTAGCCAGTGCTGGTGGGTGGGAGGGGCAGCCATTCTGTGACAGATGTCTGTGGCAGGTATTCCTGCTGCTCTTTCAGTTCTCATGTGTGCTGTGGAAGGTT
Source organism: Sigmodon hispidus (assembly GCA_004025045.1). Taxonomy (NCBI): domain Eukaryota; kingdom Metazoa; phylum Chordata; class Mammalia; order Rodentia; family Cricetidae; genus Sigmodon; species Sigmodon hispidus. The sequence continues at coordinate 3,118 of PVIH01021197.1, read as the reverse complement.
CAAGGTCACAGACCCCGTGTTTTCCTGCTACAGCCAACTTGGAAACCTTGTGTTAAAATGGGTCATAAAGAACTGGTCACGTGGTGGTGGTACACCCCTTTAATCCTGACACTTGGGAGGCAGAGGTAGGTGGATATGTGAGCTCAAGGCCAGCCTGGCCTACAAAGCAAGTTCTAGGACAGCCAGGGCTACTCGAAAAAACCCTGTTTCAAAAAAGCAGAAAACAAAATAATACTAAGACCTGTCAGTGTTGAGGGTTCTCAAGGTTGTTTGAAGAGAGAGAGACTGCAGGACTTGATAAACTTTAGCAGAAGCAGCAGGGAGAAGCAGACTCTGATGGCCTGAACTCTAACAGCTTTTCAGCAGCCTCTTCATTGTTCCACAGAAGGTTGACTTTAAGCAAGTCAGTTTCAGTCATTACAATGAAGATATTAGATACATTTTCAAGGTCAAACAGAAATATATTTTAGATGAACAGGTTGCCTTCAAACACTTCAGAGATCTATAGAATATGACATTTAATGTTTTAATGATATAGATTCTTTTTATTTTTTATGATAATGAGAGTCTGCTCCTGACAGCACCAATCTACTTCAGAAAAGATGGGCATTTAAGAAACTCCATGTAGAGTTGACTTTCTTTGTGGCAAAAATTAACCAATGGACAAGAAAGTATTCTTGCCTTGACTGTTAACAGTTATGATGTCCAAAATGGACAAGTAAAACACGAAAGAACTGCTGAACCTTACCAAGCCAAGGTAGGAAGGTCTTTAAGGAAAGTCTACTTTACAGATAAGTCTGTCACATATGCTAGGCCTGTAGACTGAAGATGTATGCCCCAATGTCACAGAAAAAATTTGGGTGACTGTCCAGGCAGGCAGCTGTTTCTGTCATTTCTCACCGCTTGCTTGCACTACCTGTTTACTCAATATTATTTTCTTCTCGGGTCTCTGAGGGAGTTGAAGACTAAATGGTTTTGGTTTCCCAAGTTATAGACTCAGAAAAGAAACTCACTAAAAAAGTGTAAAGTGTGTACGTTTGAGAGACATCAAAAGATAGTTTTAGGTTGGTAATACAAGTTAGATAGAAAGTGAATCAGGTACAATACTTTGGACTCACCAAGACAGGATAAATAATGAAGCATTTTCTCCACATTTGTTAATTGTTAATAGACTGGACATTACTGGCATAATTATTGCTAGTATATGTTGTATACAGTTATTATCCTTATTGTATATAGTTTATCTTATTAGCTATAACCTTTTTGTTTTGACAAAAAAGGAGATATGTGGTAATATATTGTATATATAATAAAGTCTGCCTGAAGATCAAACAACAGAGTTAGCCACAGAGTTTAGCCATAGAGGTCAGGGAGTGGTGACACACGCCTTTAATCCCAGCACTGGGAAGTTTAAACCAGGAAGTGTTATTGCTGGGCAGAGAAAGGTTTATAAAGTAGGAGACAGAGCCTGACCGTTCCCTTTTGGCTGAGGACTCAGAGGCATTCAGTCTGAGGATTTATGGAGACAAGCCTGAAGAAGTGGCTGTGGCTTGTTCCTCTGTCTCTCTGATCTTTCAGCTTTTCTCCAGTATCTGGCTCTGGGTTTTTATTATAAGACCAAGTAGAATTTGTGCAGTACTATATATACCTTATTGAGGGCCAGATCAGCAGACCCTGTAAGGGGAGAACAGGCATATGCTGGGCATGAAGCAGCTGGCCTCTGTAGTATGAAGTTTCTGGCCCAGCCTTTCTGGCCTAGCTCCAAGGTTTGGACCTGCTTACAGCCCTGCTGCCTCTTAACCCCAAATAATTACACAAAGTCTTATATTAATTACATTCTGCTTGGTCTATGGCTCAGGCATATTGCTAGCTAGTCTTGAATCTTAACTCATTTCTATTAATCTGTCTTGCCACAGGGCGCACGTTTTACTTCTGCTTCTTTTTTTTTTTTTTAAAAAAAAAAAAAAAAAAAACCTCTATTTATTTATTTGCCTTGGTGTTTGCCTGGAACTGGAACTACAGACAGTTGTTAGCTGCCATGTGGATGCTGGGAATCGAACCCGGGTCCTCTGGAAAAGCAGACGGTGCTCTTAAACGCTGAGCCATCTCTCCAGCCCCACTTCTGCTTCTTTTACATGTTGATTCTTGGGCTGCTGGTTTGAGTCTCTCTCTAACTCCACCCTTTTTCCCCTCAGGTTTCCTGCCTGCTTCTAAGATGCCTTGCCACAGGCCAAAACAGTTCCTTTATTATCCAATGATAATCCACAGTGTATGGAAAGACATCCCACATCATGCCTCTGGCTCTGACTCCCATGTAACAAACATAAGGACAGGACGTTTATGAGGGCTATAGTGGGAGAAGAATGAAGATCCCAGCATGGCAGACCAAATGCCAGGAAAGCCTAGTGAGTAAAATGGCAAAAATGGGCGCTGCCAAGGTATGCCATTAAGAGAACACAGCAGGAACAACAGAGTTAGCTCAAGAGATCTACTGAGAGAAGAGGAGAGGGAAAGAGTGGCGGCCCATTTCAGAGGAGACATGAGAGGCAGGTAGACAGACAGACAGACAGACAAAGAGGGAAGAGGGAGGGGCAGGAGTGCAGAGCTCAGAAACCCTGGATGAGGGTGTTCAAGCCATTTGTTGTGTGGTGGGAGATGTTCCAATTTGGGTAAGTTTCATAGTAGACAGCCCAGGAGTGACTGGGGAGCAGGGTTAGACCCACAGTTGCCCATTTCCAAGCCTGTTCCAGAGACGGAAGACTAGAGTAATGCATCTGCTGCTATAGCCTAGGTTTAAGGAGTGGGTGTGAGGTTGCCTTTGAGTAGGGCATCTCCCCCACAAAGGACCCACACAACGAGGATGGTCTTCGCTCTGGAAACAGATCAGGGGTGTGTGGGGGAGCTTGCCCTGGTGGGGCCCAGGCCTGGCAAGAGCTCCTGGGGTCTTGACCAAAACAGGACCTTGACCTGTAAGAGGTCCTAGACATCTGCAGGTAGTGGCTTGAAAATGGATGACTTACAAACAGTCTGGTAGAAACAGAGACAAAAGAAGACATGGTGTGTGTGTGTGTGTGTGTGTGCGTGTGTGTGTGTGTGTGTGTGTGTGTGTGTGTGTGTG
>PVIH01021196.1:0-30377 GCA_004025045.1 Sigmodon hispidus | reverse complement strand
AAAAAAAAAAAAAAAACAGTTCTTTTTTTAAAGATTTATTTTATTTGTAATTAATTCTTTGTATCTATGTGTGGGTATATGCACACACATTGGATGCCCTTGGAGACCAGAGGCCTTGGGTCCTCCTGGAGCTGTAGTTATATGCATCTGTGACTGTTTGATGTGGGTGCTAAGAACTGAACCCAGCTCCTCTAAAAGAGCATCCAGTGCTCTCTTAACCGCTGGGCCATTTCTCCAGCCATTTTCAGATAGTCTTGGTATATATCCTGGGCTGAGCTGGTACTGTGTAGCCCAAGCAGGCCTGCTTCAGTCCTCTCAGAGTGGCCGTTGCCTGCATCTGGAGGTGGTGATTCCAGTGTTGTGGGATATTTTTAACTATGCAAAGATGTATTGCACTGGTGTAACTATGTAAAGATGTGCTGCATTTGTTTAATTATGTAAAAATATGTTGCTGTTTTACCTAAGGCACCTGATTAGTCTAATAAAAAACAGAATGACCAATAACAAGATGGGAGGTATAGGTGGAACATCCAGGCAGGGATAGTGAGGAGGAGGAGGAGGAAGAGGAGAAGAAGGAGGAATTTAGGCTTGAGAAAGAAAGAAAAGGAGACAACAGGGAGATGCCAGAGGCCAGACAGACAGACATGGAGGAAGCAGAAAAGTAGGACATATAGAATAAAAGGTAAAGGCCCTGAGACAAAATACAGTTGAATAGAAACTGGTTATATTAAAAGAGCTAGTAGGATAAGCCTAAGCTAAAGCTGAGCATTCATAATTAATAAATCTCCATATCTTTATTTGGGAGCTGGTTGGCAGCCCAGAGAAAAGCCCAGTTACACTCCAGAGCTGTGTGGCCTTGTGCTTCCTACCAGTTAACTGCCCTCACTGGGCTGGCTTGGTTCTTCTGTACCCCGGTGCTACTCTGTTTTGTGTTGAGGAGTTTTAAGTGCTGGCTGGCTGATAATGGTCTTGTATTTCCCATCCTTCTGCCTCCAATCTGTGCTTCAACTTCTAAGTGCTGGGACTACAATCATTCACCACCACACCCAGTTTATGGGGCACCAAGGATTAACCCAGGGCTTCATTCATGCTGGTGCTCTACCAGATGAATAATTTCGCCAGCTCTGATTCTGGGTTTTAACCAGGAGCCTGTGAAAGTATGGATTGAGTCTAGGAGAGTGCATGCTCATGCAGCCATGGTGACTGGTCTGTTGCAGATGAGGTCTCCCATCGGCTCTCCAGTGCATACAAGAAGGAGCTCCTCCTAAAGCACACCATTGGTGCAGAGCTGGCCCACACTGCTGATCGCAACCTCAGCCTGACCTACCTGTCTATGTGGCTGCACCAGCCATACATAGAGAGTGACAGCAAGCTGCAGCTGGAGAGCATGCTGCTGGAAACAGGGCACCGGGCCCTGTGACTCTGTGGCCGGCCTCAGGGCTCAGGACTCCTGGCTGGACAGTCCCTTGGGTGAGAACTGTTGTGCCCCACAGCCAGCCACTGCAACCTCTCCAGACACATACAAGCACTTCTACAGCTGTCTTCCCATTCTGCCTTGTCCCAGGTTATCATGGGAGCAGCACTGAGTGAAATCAATGAGAAGAATGACTGGGGGGGGCTCATTTTGTAAACTGAGTATACTTTACATATTACATCTGTGTAGGCAACCCAAGTTTCCTGTTTTTACTTTGTACCTAGCCACCATTTCTGTTTCTTTTTTTGTGGTACTGGAAATCAAACCCAGATTTCACACAAGCTGAACACTTAACCACTGGGCCACATCCCCAACCTTGTGCTTAAAATTTGAAAAGAATGTTTTAGCTCTGTAATTATAAATAAAATCCCATAAATATTTGAAGTTTAAAAATCTTGTCACTTTTTTTTTTTTTAAAGATTTATTTTATTTTGTATACACACATGCCAGAAGAGGGCACCAGATCTCATTACAGATGGTTGTGAGCTACCAGGTGGTTGCTGGGAATTGAACTCAGGACCTCTGGAATAGCAGACAGCACCCTTAATCTCTGAGCCATCTCTCCAGCCCAAAATCTTGTCACTTTAAGATTTTACTTTGACTGTGACTGTGTCTGTGCCATGTGTACAGATAACCTGGACAACCACAGGCAGCAGCTACAGCTCGAGGTGGCTGTCACCCACCTGACGCTCTTGTTAGGGACCACAGTGGAGTCCGCCGGAAGAGCAGTTCAGACTCCTATGGCTGGAGAGGTACATATTAAATACACTATAATATATATTAATAAATGTATACCTTAAAATATAGAAACATATTTGAATCCTGTAGAGTTAACTGAGTTTAGTGTCATAGAAATGTAAGCCAAAAATTGCTATTTTCATGAAATGATGGGACAAGCCAATAAAAAGGCTGGTGGTCACGATTATTTACATCTGGGGCCTGGGTATTCTGTATCTGTTAAGCTTTCTTATAATAACTATTAGCATACTACTCAGGTTCATAGAGAACTTTGAACTCATCACTAAGGACTGCCTTAGTCAACTGACTTCAGGAGACACCCACTTCCCCTCTCTCCCTCTCCCTCCTAAGTGGGGGGCACATTAAGACCACAGTTCCCATCTAGGGGTGGGCACACTGACCACTGCTTCCACTGTCTCAGAAGGCACACTCAGGCCACATTGCTTCCTCCTTTGTGGGGGGGGAGCACGCTCAGGATGTCTTAACACAGGGCCTTTCGTACAGCTGTACTGCAGACTCCTAGTTTCTGCTGTCTCAGCCTCTGTCTCCTGTAGATGCCATGGGACCTGCAGACACTTGCACTGCTACTGTGCTGGCTTTTGTGTCCCAGGGCTCGCTCTGAACTCAAGCCAACAGGCTTGCATGTGAGCACTATGCTCTCCTCCAGGGTTAGGCATGCAGCTGTCCAAGGTTCTGGCAACTCCCAAATTGCATTTCTAGTCCATCTTGACTTATTGAAATCACTTGTGCTATTTTTTCCTCAACCATTTGCCTACAAAGTACTCTGTGTTCAGAACACTGAGCTTACACACAAGTCAGACACCAAATCCTCAGAGATTTTTGAGCCAATAGAGGAGATAAACTTGTCCAAAATCCTATTTAACATCACTTTTGCATCATGGCCACTTGAACAAATACCTGAGACAGCTTACAAATAGAAAAGAGTTACTTTAAGCCAGGCAAGTGGGATGCACCTATAATCCCAAATTGGGGCCTGAAGCAGGAGGATTATGAGTCAAGCCTGGGATACATGGTAATTTTGTCTTGGAAACAAAGGAAATAGGGTTTAGGAGAGGGCTAAGCAGGTCAAATCGCCATACAAGCCTGGCAATGTGAGATCAACCGTGGAACAGTGTTACCGAAGAAGGGATGCATTGAGCCACCAAGCTGTCCTCTGACCACACACATACAACAGTTATAAAACATTCTCGGGCTGGAGAGATGGCTCAGCGGTTAAGAGCACCGTCTGCTCTTCCAGAGGACCTGGGTTCGATTCCCAGCACCCACATGGCAGCTCACAACTGTCTGTAGTTCCAGTTCCAGCAAACACCAAGGCAAATAAATAAATAAATAAAGTTTAAAAAAAAAAAAAACATTCTCATCACAAAATAATGTATGTGGGGGATGAGGGGCATTGTTTCTGCCCTTGTTCCTTGGAGTTCTGATAAACTTTATATTGTATAATGGGATGGAATTCCAGAGTCCTAGGGAGAAAATGCTTCCCAGAGAAAAAAAGAAACTATGCCCCAAAGAAAAGACTACTTATGACAGGAACAGAGAGGAACCCTATTTAGTACCATGGATAGGTCTTGTAGAACATTTCATGGGTTTTGTTTGAGACATAGCCTTACTCTATAACCCAGGTTGATCTAGACACATTATGCCACCTGTAACTAAGCAGTGTGTGGTATATGATGTTTACTTTTTTAGCTTTTGTATAACCTTATGTTTCCTGGAGTTACAGATTAAAAAGATTTATTTTTAATTATGTATATGTGTGCCTGTATTGACTGTATGTACATCTAGCTGCAGGAATGCACAGAGGCCAGAGGAGGATGTTGGATCCTTTGGAGCTGTATCACTTACCAGCATTGTGAGCTATCCTGCATGAATGCTGGGAATCAAACTCAGTTCTTTTCAATAGTATGCACTCTTAGAAATGTTTTTAGGTGTCCTAGGATAGGATCTTACTAGATAACTTATGCTGACTTCAGAACCACTATGCTCCTGCTTCAGGTCCCCAAATGCTAGAATTACAGACATCAAGCCCAGCTTTTGTGTATTCTTGGTAATTTGCTCCCCAGCCACCCATTAGCAAGTTGCTCAAGAGAGCTAATGGAAAGATCAATACTACCAAGGACAGGCAGAAATAAAGGAACTAAAGATAAACAAAATATTGATTAAGTACTGTATCTGAACAGAACAAGGATGTCATCAGAGGTCAGTATGGCACTTCAAGGTGAACATAGTAGATAGTCACACAGATAGTTCTTCCTATAATCCCAAATCCTGCCCAGCTAACAGATATTTATTCCAAATGAAAAGCTTGGAATCCACCTGTCCTGGATTGAGAGGGTTTGAGGACAAATTCATGGTGAATACTTGGAGGAAAAGGGTGGGTGGCTGGTACTGTCTTTTTAAGTTTTTGCTACTATAAAGCATTTCAAGCAAGCCAGAACGTACTGAAGATAATATAATAAATGTCCACATAACCCCAAATGCAGATTAATAACTAAGACAGTGGGGAAGTTCTGGGCTTTTGAAAAGTGGCCCAGTCCATGGACACATCCCTACCTACGCCCCTCTGATCCCCCTAGTTCTTGCTGGGAGACCTGCCTGTTTATCCTTATGAACCCTGCCCTGGGCTCTAGTGAAAGAACAGGAAGTGCCTGAGGGTGTTGCAAGGGCTGTGGAAACAGCAGTCTTGCCCAAGCACGGGGCCTGGGTGCGGTGCAGCCATGATCCCCAGCTCTGGCTGCAGCATTACCACCTCAGGTGTTCCAGGTCTCTCCTAAGTGTGTCAGAGGTTAGAGAACATCTGAGAACCAATGCTCTCGTCTAATGTGGACAAGTGGCCTTCCCTTTGGTCCACAATACAGCCATGGAAACCCTCACCAAAAACAAAAAACCATGAGAAGTTGCTTTACAGCTAGGATATCAAAGTATGGAGTTTTCAATGAGCTCCAGGTGTCTGCAGACCCCAGTAAATCATCCTGTCACAAAAGCCTTTTCCTCATCAAGAACACCCAAGTAGATAGAGCTTGTCATCCCAATATTGCAGAAGCAGAGGCAGGAGGATCCTAAGTTCAAGGCCAACCTGAGCTAAATAAATAGCAAAACCCAGTCTTAGAGGAAAAAACAAACAAAACAAAAAATGGAGAACATAAAAGCTAAGTGGAAGGTTGGTGAGATGGTTCAGGGGGTAAAGGTACTTGGTATGCAAGTCTGGCAACCTGAGTTCCATCCCTAGAATCCATATAAAGATGGGAAGAAGCTGGGCATTGTGGCACATGCCTTTAATCCCAGTGCTCGGGAGGCAGAGGCAAGTGGATCTCTGAGTTTGAAGCCAGTCTGGTCTAGGTAGTAAGTTCCGAGATGGCTAGAACTACATAGTCCCTTCTCAAAAAACAAAAACACCAAAACAACAAAAGCCCTGACTGTACAGCCCATTCTTATCGCTACTGGAGATGCTACCGCAGGAGGGCCACAGACTTGAAGCCTGCTCTGGCTACTTAGGGAGACTGCCTTAGGGATGAAGTACAGGAATAGAGCCTTGCCTGGCAATTTCAAGGCTCTGGGTTCAGTCCCCATGGGCACTAAGAAAATAAATAGAAATTAGTTTCTTTTTTACTTCTCATTAGAATGCACCAAAATGACTAGCTTCAAAATTTGAAGTTTTCTAACTGGATGCAGAAGTATAAAGGACATTGCAGGGTGGGGGGGAGGTGATAACAACAAACTGGGTGCAAGGCTGGTAAATGAAAGTGGCTTCAACTGTAAGAGCCTGCAAGCTGTGTAGGGGTCTACATCCTTCCTGGGAACACAAGCTGTGTAAGGGTCTACATCTTTCATGGGAACACAAGCTGTGTAAGGGTCTACATCTTTCATGGGAACACAAACTGTATAGGGGTCTACATCCTTCCTGGGAACACAAGCTGTGTAGGGGTCTACATCTTTCTTTCCTGGGAACATACCTGCAGCCTGTCTTGGGCAGAAGCAGGACCATGAGTTCAAGGCCAACCTTGGCTGTGCCACATGTTGTTGGATTTTCTTTTACTCCAGCACCACGTTGGAACTCCAAATGTCTGATTTTGCTCTTTTGGGGGCCCGCTACCCAGCTCTGAAATAAATCACACATGAAAGCTTATTCTTAATTATAAATGTTCAGCCTTAGCTTGGCTTATTTCTAGTTAGCTTTTCTTAACTTTAAATTGTCCCGTCTACCTTTTGCCACTGGGCTTTTCCTGTTTTCTTACTTCTGCAAATCTTACTCCGTGGCTTGCTGAGTGGTGGCCCCTGGGTCCTCCTCCTCCTCTGGCTACTTCTTCCTCTTTTTTTTCCAAAGTTCTACTTATCCTCCCTGCCTGCCAGCCTCACCTATTTCTCTCCCCGTCTCATTATTGGACTACTGGGTATTTTAGACAGGCAAGTAACACAACTTCCTCAAACAAATGCAGCATAAACAAAAACAATACACCTTAAAATAATATTCTGCGGGGCTGGAGTGATAGTCAGAGGTTAAGAGCACTGACTGTTTTTCCAGAGGTCCTGAGTTCAATTCCCAGCAACTACATGGTGGCTTACAACCATCTATAATGAGATCCGGTACCCTCTTCTGTACACTGTATACATAATAAATAAATAAATGTTTTTTTTAAAAGATATTCTACAACAGCCAAACCCTCTAAAAACGGACAAAATGTATGTGTGTGTACCATTATTGTGATGAGCTCCTTAGAAAAAGAGATAGTAGAACAGACATTATTTTTTTATAAATAAATGGCTTATTTGTGTCACGATTCACATTAGAAAAATACATATTGCCCAAAATAGACCTTCTATGAGTAAAATCCATACAACTATAGGTTCAAAGTTCTGCCCAGCATAGTGCAACATCCCTGTCACCCTACCACTCAGTAAATGGAGGCAGAAAGATTAGGAGTTCAAGGCCAGCCTCAGTTAGATATCAAGTTCAAGGCCAGTCTGGGCTACATGGGACCCTGCCTTAAAAATCAACACACACACACACACACACACACACACACACACACACACACACACACACACACACACAGACTCCTGGTCACTGAGAGAACTCTGACTCTACAGTGTGGAAGCCCTCCATGGCTTCAAGAGCAGCCCCTTCTGACAGGCCAAACCTCAAGATGGATCCCTTGCATTAGTCACTATGACTAATTTTCTTCCTCAGACACTTGGATGGTACTTGGATTGGAAGTCCGAATAAGAATCTGCTCCTGACCCTGAGATAACACTTCCTGGCACACATCAGAGATCTCAAAAGCCAGGCATTCCTCCACAGCAGCCATAGTCTCAGGCCCTCTCTGGCCATCTGCCTCCACCCTAGTGAGGAACCGGCTTACATCCCCATCTTTGCTTCCCACACTGGGACCCCCATTAGTGGACTGTGATCCATCTGGTCCAAGATGAGGCCCTAGCTCGGGCACAGTCTTTGAAACACAGGAAGCCTGAAGGGCATTCACGGGCAAGATGTTCTGGAGTGGAAAGGTTGCAGCCTCTGCAGGCTGGGCAGGGCTGGGGCTGGCCTGCTGCCCACTGAGGTGCGGTTGGCTCATTTCTCTGAGGCCTCCTTCTGCTGCTGCATTTCCTGATTCTCCAAGAGGCAGGGACTCCACTCCTCTGTCTGATGATGGGGAACCACAGACATCATTGCTCCTCTGGATGACCCCAGAATCCTGCTCTACAGTGTGTTCCAGAACATTCTCTTCAGAAGACACTGACAACTGGGCTGGAGGCAGCTGTCTGGGCTCTGCTACCTTAAAATAAAAAGCTGACCTACTGCCATCCTGGCACAGAAGAGCAGGGTTTGCAGAGCCACTCCTGGCTTCAAGGTCAGCAGACGCTGTCATCGAAAGCTGCCGGCCCACAGGTGGCACACTTCTGTCACTAGCAGGAACCATCTCCTCACAGCTTCCTTCAGAGCAGGGAGAAGGGTTCTCAATGGCTGCAGGAGCAGAACCTGAATAGATCAGAAAAACAACAGTCACATACTCATCACCACAATGAGCTGGTCCAAATGAACCTTCTTCAAAGAAGCAGTGATGCGAATTCTCTTTTGACTTGAGCTGGGCAGCAGTTTGGTATTTGCTACTGTATCTATTCACAAAAGTTGATTTTGTATTAAAAATGTGTTCCAAGAGGCTGACTTCACTAAATAAACAAACAGAGGGGAGCCCAAGGGTAAGAGAGGCCCTTCAAAACAGATCCACAGACAACCCCCACCCTAACCACCCCTGAAAAACCTGGAAGATAATTTCCACATAACCTTCCCAAGAACTCAGCCAAGAGCCCCCTTCTTGAGGCCATGGACCCTCTCACTGAACCCCAGGGATGTAGGACATAAACAGATACTGAAGGACCATTTGCTGAGAGGAAGTGAACCTAAGGCGGACCAAGGACAGACGAAGCCGGAAGAGATAAGTGAGTGAGGGGTGGGGCTCCACGCTGGGGCCAACCAGTTCACTATTCCCACCACACAGCTACCTTCCCTAGGGCAGAGCTGCACAGCCTAAAATGGGCATGGCCCATGGTCTTGGTAAGTCTTTGCAAAGGCATGTGAGTATTGCCAATGCTGTATGTTCAAAGTACCCAGCAAACAGAACTGAAGCCAAATGGCTTCCTTTCAAGTGTTAAGCCACACATGCTCAGGGAAGCCATGTCTCAGATGCTAAGCCATGATACATGTGTCCTTGGCACCCAACTCTGCCTATCCTCTCAGCCCAGCCTGGGTCTACTAGCCTAAGACACCACTACAAAGTGACTCTTAGTTTAATAAAGAATTTTAGGAGACCCCAAATGCCTCATGACATGGACATAAACATGAAATGATAGAGTACTGGAAGGAAGAGACCAGACGGTTGTCTCAAATCAGGCCAAAGGGATACCCAGCCCCTTAAAGTGATGGCCACAAGTGCATCTGAGCCTGCTAGGACCATGGAGCATGGGGCAACCCACAAAATGTGTGATTTACCCTTGCTGGTGGCTGGAGCACATGAGGACACAGGCTTCTGCTGACACCCACTGATGGCGGCAGGACACTCAGGGACCTCTGTGGGCAGGGCTGCTGTGCGGGCCTTCTTCACGGTGGCCAGCCGCTCCCCTGTGGTCTGAGAGCAGAGGAGGAAACACACTGCACCTTCCTGGAGCGGCCCAGAGAGGCCAGACCATGAATCCACCATCTACACAGATGCTGCACTCACTGCACCACTTACCACCGCACCCTGCTCCCTCTGCCTCTTCTGTCCACTGGTCTCCTCCAGCTTCCCCTCCATCTCCTGACCGGAGCACTCTGGTGCACTGCTTGAGTGTGTCTCTTTCTTCCTCAGGAATTCCGTGATTCCTAATGACCTGGCAACCTGAAGGGAAACAGGAGACATAAGCTTTGCTCAGAGCAGACATCTGGCCAAGTGTGTCAATTCCTGTCTATGCCTGATAGAAAGCCAAGAGCTTCTTTTGCACAAGGAGGTGCAGCTAACAAGGAGAAAGACACAGATACAAAGTTACATGGCACGGCTAAGGTGGAGCATCAAAGCTGCCGGAGCTGTGTCCCTGGGGGTGGGGCTGATCCCCCTCCCTGCTGCCTCCACCTCACTGACGCTATTGCAACAACTGTTCCTCTTTTTTCCTTCTCTTCCAGTTCTTCCTGATCTTTTCCCCCTCATCCATCTCCTTATGCTCCCCTCATCTGGCTCCCTGAAGTTCAGCTGCTTTACAAGGTTATTGTGAAATTCAGTATGGCTCCCATCTACAAAACATGTATATACATATATATTGTGTGTGTGTGTGTGTGTGTGTGTGTGTATACACCAAATGTAAAGCTGCAGAGACAACTAATATCCTTTGCATTGGACTCTGTAAAGAGAACACCCTTAGGTGTGAGACAGTGAGGACCAATAGGAAGGACAGCAGATTAGACTATTGGAGAAGACCGGGCTTGGAGAGTGTAGCATTGCCCAAGCTCAATAGTGTCCCCTTACAAGGTAAGTCATGGCCCGGGCTCTAAAGCACATAAAATAAAAACAAATCACAACATGTGTGACTATTGTCATCAATAGGGAATCTGAAAAGGACCTCACAAAATAATCCATTATGTCTAATGGATTAGATAACTAAAAAATAATTAAGAATATTTAAATAATTATTAAAATATTTTTAATAAATAAAAATATTATTAAAAAATAAAATCCGAAGCCTTGTTGAGAATATTTTCAGGGGCTAGGAATGTAACTGAGTTGGTAGAGCACGTGCCTCCCCTGCACTGGGCTGAGTTGGATCCTGAGTACCACATGCACAGGACACACTGCTAATCTCAGCACTCAGGAGGTGGAGGCAAGAAAATCACAAGTTCAAAGTTGAGGCTGAGGAGATGGCTCAGTAGTATCTGTTGCTCTTCCAGAGGACCTGGGTTCAATTCCCAACATCCATATGGTGAGTAACAACAATCTGCAACTCCAGACCTAGGAGGCCTGATGTCCTCTTCAGGCGTCAGGCACCCACAGAGTACACAGACATCGTGCTGGCTGTTTTTGTGTCAGTGTGACACAGACCTACATATACCCAGGAAGAGGTCATCTTAATGAAGAATATCTTTATAAAATTGACCTGTAGGCAAGATTATGGGGATTTTCCTGATTAAAGACTGATGTGGGAGAGCCCAGATTCCCAGAAAAGTGTCCCGGATGGTCTAAGAAGGGAGGCTGAGCAGTCAGTGGGGAACAGGCCAGGCAGCACACCCTCCATGGCGCTGCCTCAGCTGCTGCCTCTAGTTCTCTGACCTGACTTTTCTCAGTGGTGGAGTGTGAGTTATAACCTGAAATAAACCCTTTTCTCCCAAGTTTTGATCACAGTGCTTTATCGTCTCAATCAGAACCCTAATTTGTGCAGACAAAATACTTATAACATATAAAATAATATTTTTAGAGTCCAAGGTCATCCTTCTCTACATGAAATAATCAAGACTAATGATGGTGATTAATAACAACAACAACAAAAAGAAACCAGACCAGCACATGCCACGGTGGTGGCTCAGTGAGAACCGCCTCCATAAGCTCCCATGTTCCAGTGCTTAGTTCTAGTTGGTGGAACCGTCTGGGAAGGATTAGAAGGTGTGGTCTTGGAGGAGTTGTGTCACTGAGGGTGGGGTTGAGGTTTCAAAAGATTCATGCCATTCTCAATGTCCTCTCTGCCTCCTGCTTGTGGATCAAGATGTGAGCTCTCGGGTGTTCCTGCCACCATGCCTTGGCTCCAGCATCATGGGCTCTACTCTCTGAAACCACAAGCCAATTAAATGCTTTTTAATTTTTTTTTATTTATTTATATTTGTTGTTTTGTTTTTTGAGACATTGTTTCTCTGTGTAGCCCTGGGCTATCCTGAAACTCATAGAGATCTGCCTGTCTCTGCCTCCTAAGTGCTGGGAGTAAAGGCATGTGCCACCACCACCCAGCCAAATGCTTCTTTAAAAATAAGTTGCCTTGATCCTTGATAATGGTGTTTTATTGCAGCAACAGAAAAGTGACTAAGACACCCTATCACAGCACAGACTGAGGTATCCAGCTTGCCATGGGAATCAATACTATGTCAGCACCTATTCACTGCAGACAGGCATCTCCATCCGATTAGTGGAAAGGAAAGGCAGCTATGGACCACATAGCCTTTCCTTTCTTTTTAAAACTCATTTTAAGTGTGTGAGTATCTTGTTCATGTAAATGTCTGTGCACCATGTGCATGCCTCTTGCCCAGAGAGGTCAGAAGAAGGTATTGGATTCCCCTGAAACCTGGAGTTACAGATAATTGTGAGCCACTATGTGAGCTCTAGGAATTAAAGTTGAGTCTTCTGTAAGAACAAGAAGTGTCCTTAACAGCTGAGCCAGCTCTCCAGGCCTCCATACTGCCTTTCTGAGCATTTACACTACAGTTGGTTTGTTTCTTTTCATTTTTATTTTATGTGAATTGGTGTTTTGCCTCATGTATAACTGTGTAAGGGTGTCAGATCTTGGAATTACAGACAGTTGTTAGCTGCCATGTGGGTGCTGGGAATTGAACTCAGGACCTCTGGAAGAACAGTCAGTGCTGTTAACTGCTGAGCCATCTCTCCAGCCCCAACAGTTTGTTTCTTAAATGAAGGAGACTATGTTAATCCTTGGCAGTAGTGTGAAAGCCAGAAAGTACCACTGAAGTCAGTGTCCTCTTCAGACGTGGACATTGAGACCCAGAGCAGGTACAGGTCTGTCAGGGTTGGTGAGAGGATTTGCTTTGGACACAGTGGGGCCAGAGCTGTGTTCTAAAAGTTTATCCAAAACAAGCTAAACCATTTTAGCCCCAAACTTATGTTTTGGAAAGAGCTCAAGCTAGTCAAAGACAGCTGGGTGATGACACAGAGTTCTATCATAACAACCACAAACATAACCACTAACCTGTAACACGCAGGAGCCCAGGCTCCATGGAGAGAGCTCTCCATAGTAAAGTGCACCTGATGCTCTGGCAGAGGCTCCGAGTTCTGTTCCCAGAACCCACCTGGTGGCTCACAACTACATGTAACTCTAGTCTTAATAGAACACCTTCTTCTGTACTCCCTGGCACCAAGGACAAACATGGAGTAGACATAGATTCCAGCAAAATACTCACACATAAAATAAAATAAATCTAATAAAAACATTTGAAAAAAGAAAGAAAGAAAGAGCCAGGCAATGGTGGACCACACCTTTACTCTTAGCACTTGGGAGGCAGAGGCAGGTAGATCTGTGAGTTCAAGGCCAGCCTGGTCTACAGAGTAAGTTCCAGGTTAGCCAGAGCTACACAACACAGTGAAATTCCATCTGGAAAAAACAAACAACAACAAAAAAAAAAAAAAAGGAAAAAAAAGAAAGAGAAGAGTAGACATGAAAGAAAGAAAGAGAGAGAGAGAATTAGCTCTGAACATCAGTGAATGGGAGACTGTGGTGTTAGCCCTGAACATTAGGACACGGGGGACCATAGAGTTCTCAATTTTCTTTGAGCTATTACAATTTTCAGTGTTTTTGGAACAATAGTTTATAGTCTTTACATTAATAAAACAAAAACTTCACTCGATAGGACAAGGCCACATAGCGGCTAACTGTGAAGATGTCTTACGAGGCACACCCTCCCTTGTTCACATTCCTTTGCTAACTAAGAGCAATGCTTTGCCCCTCAAGATGGCACCTCATCATTGTTTATCTTCAGGGGCTCCTGAGAACACAGGCCAGAGCTGCTGAGGTAATCCTGACACATTCTCTTCACCACGTCATACAACTCTTCAAACTCCTTGTACACAGCAGGAAAGTAAGGCTTCGATCCAGGACTTCTCCCAACCTTTGTGAAGGTGAAGATGAGCAGAGTTTAAACCCAGGCAATGGCATGGAAAGCAGAAATAGCCCTGGAGGCAGAGGGATCTGAGCTCCTACCCCTGGAGTGGTCAGCGGCCAGTGCTTCCTTCACCTGCCTGTGGTGCCTATGTGTGCCACCATCACACCCAGCTCTGAGAGGCCAGGTTGGGGTGGGATGCCATAAAACAAACCCTTAGGGTGAAGGTCACAAACCCTGGGACTAAGGTGACCCCACAGGGAGCATACAGTTGTCAAAAAGGTGCCTTTAGCTCCTAAGGGCACATTCCCACCTCCTAAGGCCACCATGGTTTTCTGTACCTGCTGTTACTCCCTACACAAAGTTAAAATAGTCAAGAGAGTGACTGGCTTACTGAGGCACCCACACAGATAGGCTCTGGGTACTAGGGAAGGAAAATAAATGATTCCAAATGGCCTGGTGCATTCTAAAATAAGCAGGGAGGCCAGCTCACAGCATACTCGTTAACCCTCTAACCAGACATACTACAAAGACTTACCTTCATCACAAGAAGTTCATACAGGGTGACCACCTGAGCCAGCTGAGGCAGGACCAATTCCACCAGCTCCTCCTGTTCACACTGCTCGAGAGCCTGACAAAACAAAGAGTCGGCCACCTTTAACTGGAGTTGGTGTGACTTGGACAGAAAGATGCCCAGAATCTAGCTGTATGCAGTTTCTGTTGCCAACAACATAGCACCATGATTGGTTCTAGCTTCAAACACAATGACCCACAGGAAAATGAGTGCCAGGGCTGTATGCAGAGCACAGCCATACGACTGCAGACAGACCCAGGGACAGGCAAGAGGTTGGAAAAGCAGCCCAGGCTAGGCTGGGGGAAGCCCAGACTTGGATTTCCTCCCAATGATGGTATATGGAAGGAGGTTATGCTCTGTTAGAGGTGTGGTGTTACCTAGGTTAGCTTCAAGGTGTAGCCTCAAATGGGCCTCTTGCCCCAGTTCTCTGGGGATTACCAGTATACCAGTCTGCATCATAATAGCTGGTTCAAAGTGAGGGAGGTTGTAGGCAGGCGGTGGTATACGGAGGGGTGTAGGTCTGCAGGGTGCAGCAACAGGAGGCAACACCAGTATGAAAGCAAGAAGGTGAGGGTTTGATAACTACGAGGGCGCGCAGGAGAGGTAGGAGAGCCCATCAGATAGGGACGGGGCAGGTGGGGGAAGGAGGTGCTAGTCTACCCTATACTCGCAACTCCTGGAAGGCTTGAGAGAGAAAGATTGGCAGGGCCAGCCTGGGCTACAGAGTGAACAATGCCTCAGGAAACTAAACGGAAACAAGAACAGGAAGGGAAGGAAGGCAAGAAGGAAAGGGGCCACACAGGAGCCTAATGTCACCCCACAACATGGCCGCACAGGAGCCTAATGTCACATCCCACAACATGGCCGCACAGGAGCCTAATGTCACATCCCACAACATGGCCGCACAGGAGCCTAATGTCACATCCACAACATGGCCACACAGGAGCCTAGCTGTCACCCCACAACAGGGCCACACAGGAGCCTAATGTCACATCCCACAACATGGCCACACAATAGCCTGGCTGTCACACCTCACAACAGGGCCACAGAGGGGCAGAACACAGGCCACCCAGGTGGAGGGTCTGCTTCATCTCGGGGAGGAGGGTGGTTTGGGGTTTGCTCTGTTAGAGAAAGTATTTCACTATGTAGCCCTAGCTGCCTGCCTTTGCCTCAAGTACTGAGCCATGACACACACACCACACACACACACTACATGACATGCACTAAATAAATAAGCTTAACTTTAACTTTCAAAAACTCTTAGGGAGAAACAAGCTTATGGGTTTAGCCCTATGGCTGTGCAGAAAGGTCGGTTGGTTTCTAAGGTGTCTCTTCACTGTGACTGAAGCTCTGGGAGGGCTTTGGGTAGCTGCCATCTCTCCAGTGTTAGCTTAGTGAGAACACCCAGCCCACAGGTTTGGCCATCACTGCCCCTACTTCCTGTGGAGAGGCAGCTTTGTGTAGTTTGTGTGAACTGCCCCTCCATGACCGGAGCCGGGCCTGATATGTTATGGGCACACACACAGTTCATGTATAAATAAATGTGAACTTCTAGGGGTGGGGGTATTCTCATCTGAGAGTCTGAGTGGCCCTGCTCACTCAGCTAGCTATAGGACAGAGAAGGTGTTATCAGGAAAACAGTCCTGCTGCAGCCATTTATGCACAGCCAGGCCATCCTCACTGCCCCCGACACCAAATAACCTGCGTTCAAGTTCTGGCCTGCCTGAAGACACCCTGAGCAGCCCGCTTTCCCAGAGTTTCAGCCACTCCTCTGTTAAGGCGGGAGCTCACTGTGAAATAAATGAAAGGAGGCTGGCTCAGTGCTCAGCAGGAACATGGAGGGAGTGGAGGTGAGCTGCCGCACAGAAAATGCTCTATAACTCTGAGCATTAACTCCAAAGGTTCCACCTCAAGTCTCAACAGTCAATCATCCAAGGTTGCCGTGACACAGGAATGGAACAAAAGGGAACCACACTGTGCCCAAGACATGTTCTATGAAAACCGTTTTCTAGAATCCCAAGTCCTAACCACTGAGCCAACTCTCTAGCCCCATGGCCTGGAGCTCTCAAACCTCTTGCTTCAGCCTCCTGAGTGCTGGTGTTTCTAGTGTGCACCACTACACATAGCGAGGCTGGATGCTATACCTGACAGCGTCAGGGACGGTAGCCTTGGCCTGTAAGACCAGCGCTCAGGAGGCTGAAGCAAGAAGACTGTGAGATCACAGTGGCAGGAGCCTGCACACTATGATCCTGTCTCAAAACAAACAAGAAACAGAGAAATGGCGGGAAGGCAGTTGTTACATATTACATCAGACATGCAGGCTTCAGAGTGTTCAGATACCATATCAAAGCAAGTTACCTCCCGGAGCCGCGCTCCTCTGAAGACACCGGGCTCTGAAGGAGCAGCAGGGTCGCTGTTTGTCTGGACAGCTCTGCTCTGCTGGAGGCTGGCTGCACTGAACTCAGTCTGGCCTGCCCAACTTCCACTCCCAGGTTCTACGTATTTCACTGGTTGCAGAAGAGCCGAGGGACTTCTCCTTTCTGGTTCAGGTATCACTGTCTCTTCAGCATCAACAGGTTGACCACTCTAAACAGTGCACCCAAAAATAAAACAAAATGAGATCTTAAAAAGTCATGGAAGAACAGTTGGTGCTCTTAACCTCTGAGCCATCTCTCCAGTCCCTAAAGTAGCTTTTCTTTTTTTTTTTTTAAACACTTTTATTTTTATTTATTTTTAATTATTTGCCTTCGTGTTTTGCCTGGAACTGAAACTACAGACAGTTGTTAGCTGCCATGTGGGTGCTGGGAATCAAACCCGGGTCCTCTGGAAGAGCAGAGGGTGCTCTTAACTGCTGAGCCATCTCTCCAGCCCCTAAAGTAGCTTTTCAAAAGCTGAAATTTTCCAGGGCTGGAGAAATGGCTCAGTGGTTAGGAGCACACACGGCCACCTGTTGTAGAATATTATTTTAAGGTGTGTTACTTTTGTTTATGCTGCATTCATTTATTTCGATGAAGCTGTGTTACTTGCCTGTCTAAAACACCTGATGGTCTGATAAAGAGCTGAATGGTCAATAGTGAGACAGGAGAGAGAAATAAGTGGGGCTGGTAGGCAAAGAGAATAAATAGAAGAAATCTGAGAAACACGGCAAGCAATGGAATAAGAAACAAAAGCACAGGTACACAGGAATAAAAATGGAAAAGCCCAGAGGCAGAAGATAGATGGGACAATTTAAATTTAAAGTTAAGAAAAGCTGGCAGGCTAGAGAGATGACTCGGAGGTTAAAAGCACTGGCTGCTCTTCCAGAGGTCCTGAGTTCAATTCCCAGCAACCACATGGTGGCTCACAACCGTCTATGATGAGGTCTGGTGCCCTCTTCTGTATACTGTATACATAATAAATAAATCTTAAAAAAAAAAAAAAAAGCTAGCAAGAAACAAGCTAAGCTAAGGCTGGGCATTCATAATTAAAAATAACACTCCATGAGTGATTTGTTTGGGAGCTGGGTGGCAGTGCCCTCAAAAGAATAAAAACACAACAGCCACCAGACCTGAGTTTGACTCCCAGGACCCATATCAGGTGGTGAATGTGTATGCACGTGAGCACACATACACAAATTTAAAAAGTAACAAGACTGGAAATTTTCATCTGTGAAAGGCACAGAACCCAGCATCCTGGTGTACATACAGTACAGGCTTTGAAGTCAAAAGACTTGGCCGAACTCCACTTTAGACTGAGACCTAGGAGTGCTGGGTCTGGGCTTACTCACTGCAGCACCTCAAGTAGAAATGATCAAGAAAATGTAGAGGGGTGGGGGGGGGGTAGTGGCACAGGCTTTTAATCCCAGCACTGGTGAGGCAGAGGCAGGTGGATCCAAAAAACAGGGAAAAAAAGAAAAGAAAATGTACTGGGCCCAGGAATGGCCCAGCAGCAGAGCAGGAGTCCTTGAGAGTGGTCCTATCGCTCAGAGAACTAGAAGAGGGGGGCAGAGGGTGAACGAGAGACTGATATTCTTGGCACAGGGGCTGCCCACCTCAGAAGCCCCGGTCCACTGCGGGAAAGGCCACAGCAGGCTGGCACTTCTGTCCACTATGGATTATGCTCCAAACCTGACCTTTCCCACATCTCACCTGAGTACCGGCTGAGAGTGCTTGCACTATGAATACAGACCAAATCTAGACACCCATGGCCATATTCCACCAAATGTTCTCACCAAGTAAGGCCACAGGCAAAAGACACATTGTTCCGATCAATGTAACAACTGTGGTCTGGGGCCCTCAGGACTGAGCCTGCACGCCCCTGACAGTTCAGATTTAACTGAAGGAGGATGGGAAGGTACAGAGGTAAGGCTCCATCACCACACAGAAATGTTACCTGCAGAATATGCCACGCTGACTCAGCCTCTTCCGTGCGGAGAGCAGCTGGTATGGACACCGGGGATGAAGTCAGGCCTCTGGTCTCGGAGCCTATGCACCCCAGGCTCAGGCTCCTGTTAGCTTTCTCTGACAGCAGCACCTCAGACTCCAGATGAGCATGGCCAGGATTGAGTTTAAAGTGCCTCGCCAGCCCCCCCTTCCCTATATATGACTTCTCACAAGTCTGACACTTGAAGGCCTTGGGCCGTAGGGCACAGCCCTCGATGTCAAACAGCCCTGGCTTCTCCTCATGTTCTTCCTCCTCATCCACACTCAGCTCTGAGTAGTCATCGGAATCTGACAGATGCCCATCTGCTAAGTCCTGCGTTTTGATGAATTTATAATCTCTGGCTTTATATTTGGGAGGCCGGGATATCCGTCCAGACCGGGTTTTCACCTTTAAAGATTTCTTCAGTTTCTCAGTATGTGCTGGATGCAAGCTGGAAATGAACAGACATGCTGAACTGGATGAGACAGGTGCTACTGCAGGCAGGCCAGAGGTTGCCAAAGGACTCAGAGTGACACTGTGCCCATTTGCAGCCTGGGAGGCTGTGGCTCTCCTCGAAGGGACTGGCTGAGGGACTGGCAGTGGCTTCTGTACAAGCACCCGAGGGGCAGGAGGCTGAGGGGAGCTTCTGAGGAAGCATAGCTGTGACCCAGTCCTCCCCAGGGCCTGCGCCCTGAGCAGCTGAGGGCTGGAGGCACAGAGCCCCAGGCTGGAGCTTCTCCCGGCTGGCTGACTTTGTGCTGCTGATTTTGGTTGGATGGTGGCCAGAGGGGGCATTGGCCTTTCCTTACTTTTCATGTCACCAGATGTCACCTTGACACAAATGGCTTCAAGTTGCTTAAACACAGAAAGAAAGCAGGAGAAAGAAAAGCAGCATTAAGATTCTCACCATCTGCACTCCTGTCACCACCCTCCCCGAGCTGTGAGCCACGAAAGCCAGGTAGGGAACCGAACCTGGATCCTCGGAAAGAACAGTACACACTCTTAACCACTAAGCTATCTCTACAGACCCTCCTCTTGGGTGTCTGTGTGTGTCCAAGTGTCTGTCTGAATGTAATCTACGAATGTGCAGGTACCTGAAGCTGCCAGAGATCAGATCTCCCGTAGCTGGAATTATTACAGGTGAGTTGCTAACATGGAAACAGAACTAGGGGGAGCATAAAACATTCTTAGCCACTGAGCCATACTTCCAGCCTTCTTGACAGTTTAAAAAACAAAACAAAACAAAACAAAAAACTTTTATAATAATATCAAAGAGGACAGGAGAGATGACTCAGAGGTTACAAACACCGGCTGTTCTTCCAAAGGACCTAGGTTCAATTCTCAGCACCCACATCATAGCTCACAAACATCTGTCACTTCAGGCCCATCGTTTCCAAGGCCCACAGATATATAAGCAAGCAAAACATCCATACACACAAAAAATTTTAAGATGAAGAAAAAAATCATAGCCAAGTATGGCAGTACACATCTTTAATCCCATAATTCTGGAGACAGAAGCAAGCAGATCTCTGTGAATTTCAGGCTAGCCTGGGGTACACAGTGAGAGCCTGTCTCAAAAAATAAAATAGTATCATCCCAATCTGGGAGTGTTGACATACATACTTGTAATCTCAGATTCAGGAGGGTGAGGCAGAATTCCCAGTTACAGACTAGTCTGGGCATCATCACAATATTCTATTTATCTATCTCCACATCAACCATCAAGTAAGCAGACAAAGCCATCTTCCTGTAGTCTGACTGCATTTTCAAGACTTCAGAAGATTGTCTGAGAAATTCATCCTCATTGGTGCAGACAGCTCCAAGTAGTTCATTTCTCTGCAATACTGAATTCATCATTCTCCTACAGATTGACAGGCCCTGTCTTCAGTCTGCTCAGAACTGTACTAGTGTGTATTTATGGACATGTGTGTTTCTCCAGAAGAACACACCCTGGAAGGTTGCAGTTTCAACAGCTCCTGTTGTTTTTAATCCATCAAAAACCTAACTGTGTTTCTTTGACCCAGTAGTTCACTTTCTGGATTCCATTTAAAAAACAAACAAACAAAAAAACTTTCCTGTGAAGAAAGATATATGTCCTAGGCTTGAGGCAGCACTGTCTGCAATAGCCAGACACTGACCAAAGTAAAGGGCTGCTGCCTTCAACAGCATTCCACGAGTATTTATTGAGCACTATCTATGAGAGATAGCCATGTGTGTCAGCAATGAGCTGACTGGGAAGGGAACAGCAGGACAGAGGTTCCTGCCTCTGCAGAGCAAAACTAACATTTCTTCCAGAGAGAGACAGTTACAGTGCAGGCCATGGGCTTGTAAACTCAGCACAAATTAAAACCCTGGACTGGTGGTCACTTGGTGTGGGGGGCTATCCTGTACATTGGAGAATGCTAGGTGGCATCCCTACTTTGACCCACCAGATGCCAGTCACACGCCAAAGGTGTGACAAAGCCTGTGTTTCTCCAGGGGTTGGGGATGCAATTCCAATGACTGAAACCAGCAAACCCTCTACAGACCCAATTCTCTGCCAAAGGGAGGTTGGTAAGTGTCACGCAGGATAGAACTGTTGCTTACTCAAGTCAAGCTGGAATGCCCCATTGTGCGAATGCCTACTAGTACACTATTACAAACAGCAGACACTCTTTGTAATTATAGCATATGAAGACATATATAGAGTAGATGCAAATGTCCTGTAAGATCCCAATTCCCAAGCTACTTGTGACTCAATGATAGCTAATTTTACTATGTACTTCTTCAAGAAGCATTGTTTCACTTCACTGTATGTCACCCAGAAAATTTCTCCAAACTCCTGGGATATACCAGATATCCTCGGAATGAACACATGCGTGCGCGTGCACACACACACACACACACACACACACCCTTTGCTTTAGGGAGACTGGTCCAATTTATTGATCTGATATCCTGGCTGGCTTAAGATGTGGTGTAGCACTTGATTCTTTGTGTCTATTTCATTCAGCACAAGTCCGTAAGTCCATCTAACTCCGACTTATAAACATCAGCTAAGTCCTGGTCTCACCCTGAGTCAATCCCTGCAGTTCTGTAGACAACCTCTCCCAGGACAGAAGCCCCAGAGCTGTCTTTTTCAAAAGTTTCACTGATGACTCTGAAGGCAGACAACTCAAGCAGATAATGTCACAGTGATGCAACAGAAGTGTTAAGAGAATATCCCAGATCATCTCTAAGTTACCTTGAAAGTTGCGATATATTTTGTCAGGCATGCAAGACACTTGGTCTAAGGGAAAACAAGTGGACTCATGGGAACATGGAAATGTACACAAGTGTTGGGGGAAATAAAGTGTGTCTTAGGTAGGAGCAGGGAAGGTGGGGAGCAGAATCCCAAAGTACCCCAGGGGAATGGAATCACTGGCTTGAACTTCTGGGCTACTGCCCCCATGGTGAGCCAGTCTTCAGTCCTGGTTATCAGTGAGACCAAACTGCACCCTGGAACCCTGTCTCTCCTCTGCTGACCTTTCAATCGGAACCCATCCCTGCAAATGTAGCTCAGATACTGCCTTTTCAACACCACTTTGTGTTCTGAGATAGAAACTATTTCCTTTTTGTGAGCCACCATGTGGTTGCTGGGAATTGAACTCAGGACCTCTGGAAGAGCTGACAGTGCTCTTAACCGCTGAGGCCATCTCTCCAGTCTGGGTTTTCATGGTATAGATTAGGCTGAAAGATTATCAGCAGACCAGGCCACAAGTTCAGCTGCAAATTCAGCTTTTACCACGTCCATTAGACAAGCTACCAACCACAATTCTATCAAGCTAATTTGATAATTATCAAGCTAACTCTAAGTTTGCTTTTATTTGATGGAAATTATACTATTACCTCTTTCCAAAGCTGTCATATCAAATTCAAAGTTATGGCCATATTTAGTAGTATGGTAAAAACATGGGCTCTAGAGTATAGCCACCTGGAAGACACTGGACAGTCACTCAAGCTTTCTTGAGCTGGCTCCCCAGGAGCTGGAGATATAGCTGAGTTGGTAGTATTTAACCCTAGAGCACCCTTGAGCTTAGCCCAGCTCTCCATAAACCTGCTGTGCTGGTGCAGGCATTCTTGGAGCTGAGGAAGTATTAGAAATTCAGAATCAGGGAGGGGCTGGAGAGATGGCTCAGAGGTTAGGAGCAGTGGCTGCTCTTCCAGAGGTCCTGAGTTCAATTCCCAGCAACCACATGGTGGCTCACAACCATCTGTAGAGAGATCTGTTGCCCTGTATACATAATAAATAAAAATATAAAAAAAAAAAAAGAAAAGAAATTCAGAATCAAGCAGGCATGGTGGCACAAGCCTTCAATCCCAGCAAGGATGCAGAGGCAGGCGGATCTCTGTGAGTTCGAGGCCAGCCTGGTCTAGAGAGTGAGTTCCAGGGCAGCCATAGCTGTTACATAGAGAACGCCTGTTTCAAAAGGGAAGGGGGGAGGAAAGAAATTCAAAGTCATTTTCAGTCACACATCAAATTTGCAGCCAGCCTGAGAAATGACGCCTAATCTCCAAAATACAAACAAAAAAGCATTGTGTGACTGCTGACCACCGTGCCACTCAGAGAAAGTATGGTACAGAGCAGAGGCATCGGAAGCTGCTGCTTCTTGGAGGCTGTACCAGTGGTGTGCCATATCCTGACTCAGACTTCTTGTACAGGGCCTGTGGGGGAGATGCCTGCCAGTCTCAGGGAGCTTATCTAGAAAGCCTCCCTTCCCGCAAACAATGAAGCCAATGCCTAAAGAGGGTCATTCACGCCTCAAGTAGTGCTGTTAGACAGATTCATACTGCCTTACCGCACTCTAGCAACACAGATCTCCAGTCTTTTTCTTAATTTTATTATGTGTGTGTGTAGGTCAGGGAACAACTTTATAGATGTCAGTTCTCCACTCTCACTTTTTCCTGGGTCCTGGGTATCAAGCTGAAGTTGCCAGGCTTGGATGGCAGCGACTGCCTTTACCCACTGGGTACCTTTAAAAACCTAGGCCACCTTGCTGGTTCAGCTGGCCAGATTTTTATTTTGTTTTTTTATTTAAACTATTCTCTTAACTGACTGTCCAAGCCCATACAGACAAAAACTGCCTCGGAACCAAACATGCTTAAGACTGCTGAATTCTACACTCTTCCCTATTTTTTCTGGTGAAAGTAGCTCTCCCTTTTGGCAATTCTGAAGTGAGATGTGTTTTGTCATTTCCAACGCCAGCTGGAGTACCTCCAGTTTCAGGTGCTATCTGGATCCTCCCAGGAGAAGCCAGATTCTAGTTCCTACTCTCCAAACAGCCAAACGCTGGGGAGCAGAAAAGTAAAGCTGGCATGTTCTGCAGTACAATGCTTCCGTGCATCGAACTGATACTGTACTGGACAATGTAGTGGACCCGGATTTGCTAAAGTCTACAGCAAACTACGAGAGAGTGTGTTAACTGGGCTCCAGGTCTGGGGTAGCGGCGCCGCGATCCGACACGACTCAATGTTTCCTCTTAATCTACTCAGCTCTGTGCTCCAGTGTCAGGGCTCCGGAAGCACCCACTAGAAAGTCCTCCCTTGTCACCCCCAGAGCAGGTCCTATGCTATCGGCTGGGCGCTGAAAGGCACGCTTGGACTTAGTGTAAACACCTGCCAAACTACGAGTGCTGCATAAATACTGAACCAAGGACAAAGATCTGGGTGGGAGGGACGGAGCAGAGGAGGCAGGAGGATGCCCCGAAAGGGGTCGGGCGCGCAGGGTGCGTCACTGCGCCGCTTCCACCGAGCAGGGCTTGCGATGACCTAGGTTCCGAACGCGGTGGCAGCGGACACCGAGATTCTCCACACACACTCCCCTCCCCTAACCCTCACCTGCGGCGGCAGTAGGCGCGGAGCCCCGGCGCCCGGTCCCCGCTGCAGGGCAGCCTGCTGGGCCGCGTCCCGGAGCACCAAGGGCGGTGGCTGCGCCCGAGTCACCTGCTCCAGGACCCGCCGCAGCTGCTCGGGGTCCAGCGGGGCCACACGCACGGCGCTGTGGCTCCGGCCGGGAAGGGCCCAGCCACCGCCGCCGCCATTCCCGGGCTCGGGTTCCGCGCGCGCCATGGCGGCCGAAGCGGGGACTCGAACCCATGCCGCTCGTAGCGGCGGCGCGGAAGTGCGTCAGCCGAGAAAGGGCGGAATCTACGAGTGCCCCGCAGGCCAAGACGTCTCTGAGCCTCCGAAGCGGGTCTTGTACTTCATTGCCGCCCCCTCGCGGTCGAAGCCGCCGGGACTTTAAATGGTTTGATTCTCAGTTGTAACGGGGTGATGTCTCGGATTCTGGGTGGAGGTCTTCTGGGTTCCAGAGACCTCGACCTACACTAATCCCTAATCCTAAAATTCAAATACCTTCCTAACCTCAATAAATTTGGGATTATAGGCATGCACTCCTGGTTTTATGCGGTGCTGGAGCTTTTTGAATGATAGGACAATAATAGTTCACCAAGCTAAGATTTAAATTTGACTTTTTTCCTTTTTTGAAACAAGGTTTCCTGCTGTAGCCTTGACTGATCTTGAGTTTGTGGTAATCCTTCTACCTCAGGCTTCTGAACACTTGCTGTACAGGGTAAAAGGGCCAGCCAAGGAGACCCACCCTAGCCCTGAAACCAGAGTTGTGAAAGAAACACACACTGGCTGTGAAACCAGAACCAAGGAAACACATCTTGACCCTGAAACCAAGAAACACACCTTGGCCCTGGAACCAGAGCCTTTGAAAGAAACAGACCCTGGCCCTAAAACTAGAGCCAAATCTGCCTATGACTGAGCATAAAACCAACCAATCCCTGAACAGAAAACTAACCAATCCCTGAGCACAAAATCTAGCCACTCCAAGCTTCTCCAAGATAAAGGAGATTGAAAACCGACCAATTCCCTCCCCGAATATCTCCCTAGAAAAAAAAAAAGTCACCCTAAGAAGCCCCATGTAAACCCTGGGCCTGTTGAGTCTGGTGCTGCCTTTTTTCCACGCTGTCGGAATCAGCCGCCCTCCTGGATTCTTCCCTCCAATAAATCTCTTGAATGAGGTTTAAGTGACAACTTCCTTTAGCTGAAGCAGAGACAAAGCCTGGGCAGAGCAGAGCCCAGCAAGGCTGGAACACTCTGGAGAAGCCCTTCCTTGCAGGGGCCGAGTTGTTAGATTAGAGAAACCTCTCCCTGGAGCAGGGCTGTAAAATGCTGTACTTCCAATGACTTGTGGTAATCCTTGGCTCCCGACTGCCAGGATTCCCCTCCATCTGAGCCATAATGCTTACATTTGGTGCTGTGATAAACAAAAAGGGAGAATGTAGAAAAGTGGCTGCCTTGCCCCACCCTGGCAGTTGGTAGCACTGTGCAGGCCTGAGTTGTTTTTACAGACCTCTACTCAAGTGAAGACAGCTCAGCACAGTAAAGAATTTCGGGACGAATCAATACAGAACACAGCTGGTGTTTATTATGAACAAAGTTTAACAGGAGGGGCTGGAGAGATGGCTCAGTGGTTAAGAGCACTGACTGTTCTGCAGGACCTGAGTTCAATTCCCAGCATCTATATAGCCGCTAACAACTGTCTGTAATTCCAAGATCTGACACCCTTACACAGTTATACATGCAGGCAAAAAAGTCAATTCACATAACCCTAACCCTAACACCTTGATATGAGTTTAGAAGGTGGTCTGGGTGACTCTAGAGGGGCCTTTGATGGGACTGATCAGATAAAACCAGGGGTCACATGGATTGCACAAAGAAGTTTGTGTGTGTGTGTATGTGTGTGTGTTTATTTTACACTTTATTCTTTTGGGGGCCTGCCACCCAGTTACCAAATAAATGCACATAAATGCCCAGCCTTAGACTGGCTGTCTTTTTTTCTTTAAATTTATTTATTCAGTATGTATACAATGTTCTGCCTGCACACCAAAAGAGGGCACCAGATCTCATTACAGATGCTTGTGAGCCACCATGTGGTTGCTGAGACTTGAACTCAGGACCTTTGGAAGAGCAGCTAGTGCTCTTAACCTCTGAGCCATCTCTCCAGCTTGCCTTATTTCTAGGTAGCTTTTCTTAAATTATCCTACCCTTTGCCTCTGTCTCTATTTCTGTATGCCTTTCATTATGTCTTACTTTGCAGCTTACTGTGTAGCTGGGTGGCTGGCCCCTGATGACCTCCTCCTTTTTTGCTTCTTGATCCCCTTTTCTCTCTTTTTCTATTTATCCCCTCTGCTTGCCAGCCCCGCCTATCCTTTCTCCTGCCTTGCTACTAGCCGTTCAGCTCTTTAGTAGACCAATCAGGTGTTTTAAACAGGCACAGTAACACAGTTTCACAGAGTTAAGCCAAAATACAACTTAAATACAACATAGGGGCTAGGAGATAGCTCTGCAGTTAGGAGGAGCATGTACTGCTCTTCCAGAGGACCCAGGTTCAGTTCCTAGTGCCCACATCAGGAGGTTCACAATTGCCTGTAACTCCTGCTCCAGGGGATCGATCATTCGGGACACCAGAAACACATATATACATAATTAGAAAAATAAAATATTTGGGGCTGGAGAGATGGCTCAGTGGTTAAGAGCACCGTCTGCTCTTCCAGAGGACCCGGGTTTGATTCCCAGCACCCACATGGCAGCTAACAACTGTCTGTAGTTCCAGTTCCAGACAAACACCAAGGCAAATAAATAAATAAAATAAAGTTTAAAAAAAAAAGAAAAAAAAATTATTTTTTAAAAAGAAATACAACACATCTTTTATCATTAAACAAATATTCCACAGCAGTCTCTCGTGAGGTTCCTAGAAAATTGCAGGTTTACACCTGGGAAAGAAAATAGGCAATACATCCTTAGGCCATAACCATGATTTATTACTTTTTTTTTAAACTTTATTTATTTATTTGCCTTGGTGTTTCACCTGGAACTGGAACTATAGACAGTTGTTAGCTGCCATGTGGGTGCTGGGAATCGAACCCGGGTCTTCTGGAAGAGCAGACGGTGCTCTTAACCGCTGAGCCATCTCTCCAGCCCCTCTTTTTTTTTAATTTTTTTTTATTTTTATAGGTCATTCTTTATTATGTGTTAGTCTCACAATTTCTGCTTCATCTTAAAAATAAATGTTATGTGGAAAGTACAAATATATATGTATTTTATTTTTATTTACAAAATAAAGTTTTAGTTTTTTTTTTTAACTCCATGTGATTTATTACTCTTAACATCATTACTGGGGGTGGTGTCAAGGCAGGTTTCTCTGTGTAGCCCTGGCTGTCTTAGAACCCCCTCTATAGACCAGGCTGGTCTTGAACTTGTCATCTGCCTACCTCTGCTTTGAGTGCTGGGATTAAAGTGTGCCATCACACTTAGCTCTTAACATTATTGTTTTAAGCCTTTCTATGAAGAAGGAATGGAATATTCTATGTTAGCAACCTTGCAGTAGTTGTCAGTCATGCTGGAATCCTTGTCTCCCAGTTGGCAAGAAGCTTCAGCCGGACTCCAGGGTGAAGCTCAGCCGGACTCCAGGGTGAAGCTCTTTTCCCTTCTCAGACCTTCCTTTCAGCCTGCCTTGCAGTGGGACTGTAAAATTTGTGTTTAATTTTTTTCTTTGTTTTGTTTTATGTGTATGGTGTTTTGCCTGAGTGTGTGTCTACACCCAACTTGTGTTCCTGGTGCCTTCAGAGGCCAAAAGAAGATATGGAATCCCCTGTAACAGGTGACAATGGCTATGAGCCACCATGTAGGTAACTGGGAATGGAATTCATCTCCTCTGTAAGAACAGCCAGTGCTCTCCACTGACCAACCTCTCCATACCTAAAATGTTTGCATTTTTTAAAAATTATTTATTATGTATACAGTGTTCCACCTACAGGCTCGAAAAGGACAGCATGTCTCATTACAAGTGGTTATGAGCCACCATGTGGTTGCTGGGAATTGAACGTTTCGTTTCAATGGCCCCAAACATTTGCATTTTTAACATTAGTGCTCACAAGCTCCTAAAGTGTATCCAGGGTGACCCATCCCACACCTCCCTGCCATCTAGACTGTGCATATCTTGAGGGCAGGAATGACGTATTGCTCATTGGGTGTCCAACACAAGCTCTGGCCCAGAGAATGCACTTAAGAAAAGAATGGATGAATAAATAAATGGATAGTTAATGGAAATATAGACGGCTGTATGAATTGAACAGATGGATGGGTGGGTGAATGCATCACCTGCTTCACATTCAGGTTTGTCCATCCAGCCTAACTTTTCTCTTTACTGGAGTGACTCTTCCCTGAGTAGAGCAGTCAGCCACTGATAGCACACACTTAACAAGCCCCATAGGGCGAATGGAAGTTCCTGGCCAGGGAAGTTTAAAGTCTGAAGACTGAGACTGGCAATTGCAAATGAGATAAGTGAAAACCACAGTATTATTTATTTTTAAAAACTCTAGGTGTGGGGGCTGGAGAGATGGCTCAGCGGTTAAGAGCGCCGTCTGTTCTTCCAGAGGACCCGGGTTCGATTCCCAGCACCCACATGGCAGCTAACAACTGTCTGTAGTTCCAGTTCCAGGCAAACACCAAGGCAAATAAATAAATAATAAATAAATAAAGTTAAAAAAAAAAAACTCTAGGTGTGTGCCTGAGTATGGATATGGACACCCTATGTGAACAAGAGCCTGAGGTAGTTAGAGAAAAGCATCAGGTCCCCTGGAACTGGAGCTATAGGGGTTGTGAGCCACCATGTGTGTGCTGAGAATCAAACCCAGGTCTCGGAAGAGCAGGAACCTCAGAAGCATTGAGTCATCTCACTAGCTCTAGGATTATCACCTTTAGTCCATCTTCATGTTGCACTCACCTGAGTTAATGCCCTAGCATCTGTCTCCATCACATGTTGGCCCAGGTAACTGCACTTCTGTTCTAGTCTTTGTCTTAGGAAAACTGTTTACATATATAGCCCAGGCTGGCCTGGAATCATGAGCCTATTGCTTCAGCCTCCCAAGTACTGGGGTTACAGGTGCACATTACCATGCCCACTTATTTCTTTAATATATTTTTTTCTCTCCAATCCAAAGCCTAGAATTACCTTCTTAATCCAAAATATCATCTCTGTGTGTAGTGATATATTGTATCACTACACTAAAGTCAGTCTGGAATATCAGAGGATAGAATCACTCTCGGCCCTTGAGCCATGAAGGTCAGGGGTGGTGAGACATGCCTTTAATCCCATCACTAGGGAGACAGAAATCTGGATCTCTGAGTTCAAACCAGGCAGTGGATGCTCACAACTTTAATCCTAGCTCTAGCAGAGTTGAACCAGGAAGTAAAACAGTTGGGTGGTGTCATCTGTGTGGTGATGTTTTGTTTGTGCTCTAACGACAACAACAACAACAACAACAAAATTGCTTGAAGGTCAGAGGGCAAGCTAGCCAGCCGTTAATCGTTGAGGCCAGGCTGTGGTGGTACACACCTTCACTAGGGAGGGAGAAGCAGGAAGATCAGGAGTTCAAGGTCATCGTGGGCTACACAAGATTGATCCAGTCTAAAAGAGAAACAGAGCCAGGCTGTGGAGGCTCCTGCCTTTAATCCCAGCATTTAGGACCCCATGCTTTTGATCCCAGCACTATGGAGGTGGAGACAGGAAGTGATATGGCTGGGCAGAGAGAGGAATATGAGACAGGAGGAGACAGGGGCTCTAGCCTTTTATCTGAGGGTTCGGTAAAGATAAGAAGTCTCTCTAGTGGCTGGCTCCATGTCGCTCTGATCTTTGAGCATTTGCCCTTATATCTAACTCCAGCTTTTTATTATGAAGACCAATTAGAATTCAAGATACATCTGTTGTAAAATCCTTTTGAACTTAGAAAAAACGTATCTTT
>PVIH01021195.1:0-30383 GCA_004025045.1 Sigmodon hispidus | reverse complement strand
TTCGATGATCATCAAAAAGGAATTTTTGGTGTTGCTTCCTTCTGTTTCCTCTTCATTGCTCAGTTCAGGTCTTGTATTTGTAAGATCGCCACTCTCTTCTGGAGTTACCATATTGCCTTTTGTATTATTATGTAATTTCTTGCACTGACATTTGCCCATGGGTTCAGTGGTTCACGATTAGATGGGTCCTGATCAGTTGAGGCACTTTGGTTTGTGTGTCTCCTGTCACCTCTCTGGTCAGGGTTCGAAACCGCCCCTCAGAGACCCCTGCAGTTGGTTTGCTCAGTTCACTCAGTTCAGGGTCGCAGTAGGGCTCCTAGTAGATTCCCTGAGCAGCAGGAGCTGCGGGTGTGGCCAGGTGCAGAGTTCAGCTGCCCCTGCTCCAAAGTGCGCTGGGACGCCGCAGAGAGCACAGGTCCCGGTGGCCCTATTTTTGTATTTTACCTAGACATTCGTTTACTTCTTGTCCCAATGTTTTTTTTTTCTTGAATACTTAATAGGATTTGTAATAAATAATTAAATTTCTATTTTTATTCCTTTAGTTTAAATAATGCCGATATTACCTACTCAAAGTTGACTTTCTCATGCACACACACTGATCCTCTTTGAAATCTCGGCAGCTTCATATACCATTGCTGAAAAACATGCTAGTGAATTGATTATATGTCTCCCATTGGTGTTCTTTATGCCCCATGTCCTAACTGGTTAATCATCTGAATTCTGCCTAATGTCATTTACATCTTTCTCTTTGATGTTACACTTGTGCTTAGAACAACACAGCTTTTTTTTTTTATTAATTCCAAAGAGTGTTAAATTTTGGTAAGATTTGAAGTTTCAATTTTAATATAATTGCAACATTTCTCCCTCTCTTTTGTCCTCTCACCCCTTGCCATGCCTTCAATATCTTACTCTCCCTCTCAAATCTATGACCTCTTTTTCTTTGATATTGCTTTTGCAATGTATGTATATATATAGAGATAGAGCCTACTTAAGTTCTTTAGTATTGCTTGTATGAATATGATATCTTGTCTTGACCACGGAGTACTGGATAGCCAGTTAGAGGACTCTTTTCCAAAAAAACAAAACAAAAAAACAAAACAAAAAAAAAAAAAACAAAACCAATCTACCCCTCTCAGTGTTACTTATTAGTTCCAGAAGATTTTGTCCCTGTGACAATTCCCCTTTTCACATTAAAATTTCTGTTGGAGTATTCAGTTTCAGGATCTCTTTAGTTAGCCATCTTGTTGAAGTATCAGGGTGTAGCTGCCCTGACATTTTTCAGGAGATATGTTATTATAGCAGACTTTTTGGCCCTGGGTCTTTCAATCCTCCTCTTCCCCCAGTCTTATTGTCCCCTATGCACTAAACATTCCAGAGCCTCCCAAAACAACACCATAAGCTAGGACCAGGTGATCAGATACATAAGCTTATAGGACACATTTCATATTAAAATCACATGAAAGAAGTAACATGTCCTCTACCACAAAATTGATAAGTAGCAGAATTTGATTCTAAGCCAGACTGTGTGAAACTGGAGGAAATTGGTCAGGCTCTGTGAATTATATAATATTTACATATGGTAAATCTTAATAAACAAGCACGGTACAGCAAATGTGAATAAAGCAAAAACTAGGATAAAAATTAGTGTCCAGTAAAACTATTGCCAGATTATTCTTCTGTAGGAAACACAAAGGATGGACAATTGGACTGCATCTGATGGGTTAATTCTAGTAAGCTAGCTAGAAGGAAAAATTGAAAGAACTTAGTTTATAGCCCATTAAAATTTCCAGTTGAATATCTCCTGTCTGTAATCAAGACCTCCCAGGAAGGCTGAGCCAGCTCTAATATTCCATGACCTCTCTGAGATACAGATGTTTTCATAGACTCACTTTTACTTCATTCAACCTCTAGATTCTTAGGCCAAGTTGGCCGTGGAGGAACAAAACTGAATGTTGATTTAAAATGTGGATGAATATGATAGTTTCATTAATAGTGTTAAATAAAGAATGTATTTTGTTGTCGATGTTTGTGTTTGTTTTGAAAAACAAAGTGCCCCTTCTCTACACTTCCAAAATGATATGGCCCCTAAATTTTCATGGGATATATTCTGGTCTCAGCTCATGATGGACTCTGACGAGGTGAACAGAAGGGTCACTACTTAATACCAATTTTATTCAGAAACTTTTTAAAATGGGTTTCTGTTTGTCACGAAATCTATTACTTTTTTAATACACATACACACCACATGGCAACTACTTCTGTAAAGGCATCTAGATCCTTATTAACACAAACAAACCTCCCACTGGTCAGAGATCCACACTAGTTTCCAGACTGTTCAGGGTAACTTTGGCAATTCATGTTGACTTCAACAGCTTTCTCTGCCATTTGTCTAGCCTAGTCCTGAGATACTCATGATAGTTCAAATAACATTTGCCTTTCCATCCATGCAGTAGGTTCGGTGGTTTCACTGTGCGTGGCTTACCCTTTGAAGAAATAACAACAAAAAAGAGGAAAATGTTACAAAATTACTATTCATTCTGGAAAACACACAACTTAGGAGTTAAAAGTCCTGAAGTGTATCTTAGCAATATTTGACTTGAGTATTTTTAAATGCACACTCCCCAAAAATATTTTCATTGTCCAGTGCTTGACATTTTACTGTTAGTGCAATAAATATTATTTAATAAAACAAACATATTCTTATATTAAAATTAATTATGGGATAGAGAGATGGTTTAGTAGTTAAGAGAGTATACTACTCTTCCAAAGGACCCCATATTTCGTTCTTAGCAACCATTTCTGATGACTCACTATTATGTAACTCTAGCTCCAGGGAAATGATACCTTCCTCTAGCCTCTGTGTGCACTCACACTCATCTAAATTCATGTACAGATGCATACAAAAAGGTAAATAAAAATAAATGTTTTAAACAATAATTTGAGTAATGTATGCCTATACTAAGTATGTATACAATTTGCTTTGTAGGTCACATAGTATTCCTTCTGCTTACAATGACAGAATGATACAGACAATTCTTTTTTTTTTTCTTTCCAGTTTTCTTTTAATTTTTTTAGTATTATTTAGCACAGACATGAATAAAATTAATATCAGTAAGTGGTGAGTACTGTCTACACTGCAAGTACAGGAAATTATTTTTCTCTTTGTACATTTGTGATAAATCTGAAAACTATTAAGAAGAAATTCACGAGACCAATTTATTCAAATAACATAAAAAAGAAGCAACCCTTAAATACTCTTTATACATGTAAATTGGATTGAATCAGCCTTTTTGTTTGTTTGTTTTTCTTTTTTTCTTGTGAATGATGTATTTTTAAATTTATTTTCATCACTATTAACAAATGCTCTGACTTGAAAATCAAACTTTCACACTGCAAAGGATACACAAAGGATATTTGAATCACTATCATTGATGTAAAACATGTACATCCTACATTAGGAAAATTATAATGAATAATTAGAATTTTTACATACAGACAATATGGGAATTCAAAGTTATGAACAAAATACTTAATATGAAAATGTATTTTTGTCGATACTTATTAGATGAGGATTTTTCCATATCACCACCGTGTCAAATATTCTTAAAGAAATCCCCATTACTATTTTTTATCTATCTATCTATCTATCTATCTATCTATCTATCTATCTATTTATTATTTGATGACTTTTACATCATGCTCACTTTTATGATCTCCGCATTTACAAAAACACCCATTCAGCCGCTCATTTACTTACTGTGTAATTAAACTCCCTGGGGCAGTGATGTGGCTGCAAAGGAAATATCTGCCTTCCTAGTGAAACATCCTTGATTCAGAATTCCACATATTCCAAACTACAAGACCATTTAATTCATGTAATTAGGACAGGGTAAGAATCAGAGCTCAATTATGCCCCTCAGTGTGAGTTATACACAGCCATTCTCAGGGTTTATTTCTATGAACTCCATTCTGCTCAGTTACACTATCAAAAGAGGATTAAAACATGAATGCTATCAAGAGTGGAACAGACCTCAGCTGAGGGAGCTCTCAGAGCAGAAACTTGTACTTGGCCCTAATAAAAATGATTGTCAGATTTTCTAGGAACTTTGAGCTTGAAACTGATATAAATCAGAGCTTCTTTATAACAGGGATGGAGAAAAGCATTATTAAAACAAAGACAAAAACAAAACAACAATAAAATTACAAACAAGCTTTTCATTTGTATTTGCTGATGCATTGCCCAACCTAAACATACTAACCCAAGAATTGTCATTGTTTTTCATACCATCTAGAAATGACAATCTCTTATTTTCTAAAATTTACTGCAGATTGAAAATATTAATTTTTATTTACCTGGCTTAAATGTGATTCTAAAACAGCAAAGTGCTCATAAAACTGTGTGCTTAACATTATGAATTTTCATGTGTTTGCCAGGTCATTTTTTTATCCCTAAGGGTATGTAAGAACACCCTGACTGTACTTAGAAAATAAAGAATACATTTGCTGCTGATGTTTCACATTGGAAAGAGAATTTTTAGAAACACAGTAGCAGGAAGAAGTGGCCCTCACTGCTACTCTGAAGTATCTGCTCTCAAGGCTTTTCTACTTAGGTGCTCTGCCATTAACCAGCCGGTTGCCTGAGATACACACTTTATCCTTGAACTGTCTGCCAGTGACCGAGACTCACAGATGCTGGTGTGCTCTTTAGGAGGAACCTGGTAAATACAAAGGGACTTCACAGACAAGAATAAAGAACAAAATAAGCATTAGTCACAGATCACACTTCTATAAACCAGTGACACTTCTAAATCTGAATTTTAAAATATATTGTGTTCTGTTTTCTCTTGTGCATCTAAATGCCACTCAAATTCATCTTAATGTCTTTCAACTGTTCTAAGTTAGAATAGAAATTATGACAAGGATTTAATAATATTGTCCAAAGGCAATCTTATCAAACACAAGACACTCAACTGTCTGCCTGCATGCACTAAGAAATTATTTCTTGCCTATCTTCACATCTTCATGATTGTGGAAGATTGTGTTATTATATTCATGTATTATTCTTTTCTCTATGTAAAAATTATAATTTTTTGCCTTGCTGATATCAGGTCTGGGCTGGGTAAAACATGACATATGGTATACCACCTTTTGAGAGTAATATTTAACTAACCCCATTGACAGGAAGGACACCAATATTTTCTGAAAATCTGGCTATACTGGTAACTTCAGTTTCTGTGATAAAATACCTTAACCAAAAGGAACTTAAAGAAAGTGAGTTCATTTTGATTTGTGGATCTAGAGAGAAGTGACTCCGTGAGGAAAAGAAGTGTGGCAGCCAGTGGTAAGCATTGCAGGACAGAAAGCTGAGTGACTGCATTCTTAATCACAAGTAAGAAACATAGATAGATAGTGAAGTGCAAGTATGGTGAGATGATGGACTCTCTTAGCTGGTCCCCACTGACATTTCCACTAGAAAGGCTTCACTGTCTCTCAGAACTTCACCACTTACTGATGATTGGTTGAAATAAGAACTTTGTGGGGATCTTCTTATTCAAACCACCACATTTATTAACACAGAAAAATATGAAAAGAAAGGGAATTTCTAAGTTCAAAGGAAGGCATTTGACAGCTAGCATTTCCTTCCATATTTTCTTCTTCTTTCAGAAATGTGCATAAAATATCAAGGAGGTCTTCATACAAGAATGAAAGACACAATTGGCCTGTGGCAAACATATAATACAAAGTAGAAAAAGAAGCACTTATGTGTTAAAAAAATTCACCACTTGAGGCCATTTGTTTATATATACATATATAAATATTTAAAAACACAAAATAGAAATATATATTGCTTGCATATAATCTACAAAATATTTATAACCCTAAATTTGTATCCATATTTATATTAAACATTTATGAATATTATATATAATCTTCTAGTGTTTAACAATAAAAAATATTTTCCAGTTTAGAGTCAACTTAAAGTTGTATGTCATATTTTGTACTTCCACTATGGACAATATGAAGGGGACTATCCAAAGAAATAGGGTACCCATGAGGAGCCCCCGTGAAAGCCCATTATCAGTAGTATAGAAGAAACCAAATGCCTTGAATCAGACCAATGACTTGTGGCAATGAACATTCTTCTTGCTTCTTCTTCTTGTTCTTGTTCTTCTTGTTCTTGTTCTTCTTGTTCTTGTTCTTCTTCTTCTTCTTTTCCTTCTTCTTCTGCTTCTGCTTCTCTGCCATCTCCTCCTCTTCTTCCTCCTCCTCCTTGTCTTCTTTGATTTTTGATTTTTGTTTTATATTGTCTCTGTGTTTTATTTGATTATGACTTTTTTTTTTAACTTGGTATTTATGAGAAGTGGAGGTTGCAAAGGCAGAGGGTAGATGCTAGGAGACAGAGAGATAAGTGGAATCAGAATATATAATGTAAAATCTACAAAGAATCAATTAAAAGTTTTTTTAAGTATCTATGCTATTTCTTCTTCACCTTCCTGAAATAATACTATGAAAAATATAGAATTAGTACTTTGAATTTAAGTTTAGAATATTGTATAGTGATCCTAGACTGTCTTTATAGAGAATACAGCCAAAGATATGCATGTATTTGAAATATCACAGGATGCATTAAAAAGCTGTCTATATAATAGCTGTCAGTAAACATTACATATAATTAAAACTGTTTAATTAGAGATCATTGAGCTTTTTTTATTATGATAAAGAATAAAAGAAAATTTAAAGTATCTATCTTATTATAAACTTAATAATGAACAGTATAATAGCCAAATGAATACCTGAGTCAAAATAAAATTCTCTATAACACATCACTTTTACAATTGAATCACTGAATTTTTATTTGTAGAAAGAGAAATATCCACAAAAGAACTGACAGATCATTTTGAGAAATGTCAAGTTAGTGAAGAAGCTGAAAACCTACAGGCTGCCCGGCTTCTCCTGAGAAGACATTGCAGGAACCATCCTGCTTGAACCAGCCCATCCATTCTTAGAGAGGTGAGGCTTCCTGCTGATAATTCTGATTGCTCACTGGTCATTGATTTAGATGCAAACGGGAAGTGATACAGCTTTTTGCTTGCAGTCATAGCTTGCCTGTGGTTACTGGGTAAGTCCCACTTCTGACAGCTCTTTTTAATCTTCTGAAGCTGATAAGAGAGAGCGGACAACTTCAGGAAAGAGATAGTGGCTTCACCACAAGCGATGGAACCTGGAAAGTCAGAAAATCATGGAGACACAAAATTCATCTTGGTTTTACGTCCACCATCAGCCTCTATCAACAGCATGCATCAGAATTGTCCTAGACTGCCAGCGGCTTTCAGTGCCATTCCCTGTGATAGATGGAAGGAGTTTTCCTTCATGTTGATGTGTTTCACTGTGGCAATTCCCCATCATTCTTAATCCCTGCTAAGTGTGCTGGTACTTCAGATATTAACCCTTCCTACACATACACAGATGCTTTTCTTAACGCATTCAATTTGCAGCATGGACTTATAAAATAAATCACTTCAAATTCACTTTTGCTTCAACAATAAACATACATCATATACATTGTATTAATTCATGACAGAATTACTTTGATAATAAAATGGAAATGGCAAAAGAGCCATATTCAAAAAGGTACTCTGTAATGGCCTTTAAGCTTAGATCTTCAATAAAGCACATAAAAATAAACATTCATAAAACACTGTACTTATACCTTGATAGGATGTACATTATATTTTTAATAAACACATGGTAAATTTATTAATATACATACACACAAATACATATGCACAGCACCCAAAACAAAATGTGACAGAAAAACAAAATAATATGGCTGGTCATGGAATATTCCTGTCTTGATTATTAATAAAATGTATTCTTAGCACTAAACAAAAAAATGAAGAAAATTTGATTTTTAATTTTCTCAAAATGATAATAGAATAAGGCAAGATTTTTAGATTTTGATTTCCCTCAGCACTTGTGTGTCTGCTCAAAATTTGTTTGCTTTTCCAATAAACGAAAGGATGCTCTATATTAAATCATCCTCAAGTATATAGTCTTTTTTGTTTAATATATGTATTTTGGCTGAAATATATTGGTACCTCCTAAAAAGATAATAGTTTGAATTAAAAATTAATACGCTACAGGTAATGCTACCTTAAAATTAACTGTGCACATAATTAATATAAATTTTGCTAAATTTCAATAAAACCAATAGCAAACATCAGATCACATACAGCTCCCTTTAAAGATTTCTATGGATCAGCATTGATGAGTTGGTTAAGGTACTTGCCATCAAGTCTGTTGAGCTGAGTTTACCCAACCCCCCCAACCCTACCTCCTATCCCACAGGTAGAGATTTGACCCCTGCAGTGTTTTTTTAGATTCTACATGCATGATGCAAACACCTCACTACAGAAATTAAAGAATATAATGAAGTTATATAAGAAGTCTACTTTGAATATTAATGCATTATCTCATGTACAATTTCAAGCATTATGTTTTTTTCATTTAGAAATAAACACTATGAAACTTATTTATTTGTGTGACTAAAGTTTATAAAGTATATTAATGATTTTTATGCACTATTAATAATAAGGCATAAAATAAAAACAAATGTGCTACCATTCTTTTGTGTCACTGATATTTCTTCAAAAAAAAAAAACAACTCTGAGAATGTACTAGACAAAAAAAAAAGAAATTTTAATCAGGATAAATAACTTAAAATATGTAGTTACAGCAGTTTCTTTTTACAAATTCTGTATCATTAAACCGTAATAATATTTTGATTGTGTATGGTTCAGACTCAGACAAGCTCTCATTTGATTTTCTAATTATTTTTAAACTTTTAACATCTCATTTGGGCTGGTCTGTTTGTGCATATGTTTGTGTGTCAGTACAGAGACAACAGAACTGTGCAACCCTAAAGAATGACATTTAGGAAGTACAAGCACTTATGGGCTTTTTATTTATGTTTACTTGTCTTAAGGGGGCAGCAAAGGCACACAAAGCATTTGATAATATTAAATTCATCTTCTGAGATTCAATCTAAAATTA
The DNA here is from genome assembly GCA_004025045.1 of Sigmodon hispidus. Classification (NCBI taxonomy): domain Eukaryota; kingdom Metazoa; phylum Chordata; class Mammalia; order Rodentia; family Cricetidae; genus Sigmodon; species Sigmodon hispidus. The sequence goes on along the minus strand of PVIH01021195.1, from coordinate 21,329 downwards.
AATGCAAACATTTATGCGATAATAGAAGCAAAAGACAATGTGGTGATGTTTCTGATTCAGGTCTTTGTACAAACAAAGTCCAGTACAAAGATTTTTTTCTGGCATTCATGAAAGACATACAATTTAGCTCTGCTTTGATGTATTTGTTATATGTCACAGCAGATTAGTTAGAAGTGTGTAAAGTTGTTATTGCTACTGCAAACTGAGCCTGCAAAGAATATTCTCCAAAGCATACCTCATCTGCAATCATTTTATTCAGTTATTACTGAAGTCCAAGGTATGTCATATGTTAAAAAATAAGATGCAAATGTTGTGCATGTTTTCCTAAGGGACATAGACTCCAACTGACTTGCTGAGTTGTAAATGGTTACTATGTGAATCTGATACAATTTGATTTCTGAATACTTTTCAGATTCTTCTCATATTACAAAAAGCATGCTTGTTTTTACAACTAGAAAACATAAGTTGGAAATGTTCACTCTTTCAGAAGTTTCTCATTGATTCTTTTTATTCTTTTATAAACACCAAATCAGTATCCACAATAGTACTGAAGGGGAACATAGTAATGGATGAAAATTAAATATTTTATTTTTGATATTCCCAGTCAACTCAAAGTCTAGGAATGCATAAGACTAGTGTAAAAATGAAACGTTGTATACTGTATCATTATAGACACAGTGTATACTTTATCTGATAGAGAAGATACCTGGTGTACCACCTCTGTGAAAGGAGTCATTTGATCCCCAAATGGGTCTTGACCCACAGGTTTTGAACTACTGCTGGAGACAGATAAGACCAGTAAAAGAGATCACTATGTGAACATGTAATTATAACAGAGTAATAAAATAGGAATCACAGGAAAATAGCTGGGAGAACGCTAAAGAGCAGGAGAAACTATTTCCCCCAAAAAAGTTACAGTTACCAAAATGAGAAAGGTTAGTAGGAAAGCCACATAAGAGAAGAGTAGATTCAAAGGAAGGAATGAATACCTGTGAAGTCTAGGAAAGGGCAATCTGTGATTGGAAAATGGAAAGTTTGTATGTAGGTCAAAGAGAGCAAGGAGGGAAGGCAGAAAGAGTACTAGCAGAAGAGGCCATTCCTGTAAACCTTGCTTCCTTTGGTCCATATTTGGAAACAAAGTCACAGAGATACAGTCAAATAGTATGTTCAGATTTCAGTTCAGATTGATTATATATAAAAATAATTTGTTGATTTTACAACATGCACCCCATCAACTTCAGTTATCAGTCCTCTCAGATTCATACCCACTCTTATCATCTCCTCATTTACAAAAAAGCCCATTTTTGCTGCTTAGCAATACCACTCTTAGCCATATACCCTGAAGACACACATTCACACCCCAGATTGATTCTTATGATTGTACCATATAGACTGGATGGCAGGGAGACAAGGTTAGAGCAGGGAGATTCATTCTAGTAGAAAAGGCATGGCAATCTTTTTTTTTTTTTTTTTTTTCCTAAAACTGAAAGAATTTGAAGGGAAAAAATAGTGCAGGAATTTGAAACTGGGGACCTACATTTAAGCAAGGAATAGAGACATTGGATCATTCATGGGTGAATTGACTAAACTGAGTTTCATTACCTATAAAGCTCAGAAGAGCTCTGGGATTTAGTGACCTCAGCAAAGGTCCTCCCAACCTGTTTAGAAGCTAGCTGAACAGTCTGCTACATTTCTTTCCTTCTTTTCTTTTTAAAATCCTACAGTGACTCCTTTTAATGCTGGAGAACAGAGGTTAAACCAGGATATTTTTTTTCTTTAGCTGCTCTTACCTTCATAGGGTGACTCAGTGGAGACAGAGGACTTTAAGCTGGCCTCTTTGGATTCCTTTACCCGATAACAGAAGCTTCACAATTCTTAGTTGAGCCCATGAAGAACAAACTTGCTCAAAATGTGTGACTGGTCACTTGCCGCTGCTGATGCCTGTTCCAATGCTGTCAGTAGAGCTGATGGACAAGCTTTCACAGCTGTATACTCACAACAGCAACCTGAACTAAAAATAAAAAAGAAAAATCTTCTGTGGAGGGACAAGGGCTGATAACTTCCAGATTTCAGATTAGAACTTTGTAAACTGTCCTATCAGACCATCTGTTTCCTTCATAGATATGTGAGGCAGTCAAGCATCCCACATATGCTGCTTAGACTGGCTTTGCTTCCTATTAGAAGTCAGTGTATAGTTGCTGAAACAGAATGCAATTTAGATGTAGATAAGATGTTTCATCACAGGGTTTTTCTGAGACAAAAATATTTTCATTAATATCCACTATCTTTTGAACATGTATTTAAGAGGGTTTACTAAAATTCAAAGAAATCTTACAACGATTACTTCAAAATAAAAGAAGTAGATAAAATTATATTAAAGAAATTTTGGAAAAGAGTACAATTATAGCTAAATGGTTCATTTTCAAATATTCACTCTAGTCAATATTGAGGAAGAAAATAGATCCTTAAGTATTTTTTAACTCAGCAGTATATATGCACATTGCCTCTCACATAGCACTGTACATGTCTAGGAGTGATTGGATAATAATGGAATGTTCCTTCCGTTGTTAATCATCCATCCAAGAGAATGTGACTTAGTGATCAATGGCAATTACTTTAGAATAGCAACATATGGCAAATTGAATCTTTTTTGTACAGTGGCATTTAGTTGTTCGGGACCATGTACCAAATTAATGGGAACATCAGGTAAATTTAACATTTTTACTGCTTTAATTGATCCTAAAGTAGGTAATTATGTTATCTATAAAGTCAGCTTGTCCTTTTTTCATTATTTATGGCATGCAGTTTTACATCAGGCATATACCAATCACAGAGCACTAGCAAAGGCATTCCTGTCTGCAGCTTCCTCTAAGCACAGCCCAAGACCTGCAGAAGATATAAGCTGCAAATATCCAATGCACAGTTTTTCATCACTCTGAAGAGTATTTCCTCTTATTTCTGCAGCTGCAGTATGTGTGCAGTAAATGTACAGAGTTAGCCTTTACATTCTTCAGTTCTTCATTTTAATTTCTCAGTACCAGAAAAACAGACTAAAGAGTTCTTGCTTTCTAACTCTATTTATTGCGATATTCAATATTTCCATGGCTGTCTTTCTGAGATCCTGCTTCTGCTTAAACAAGAGTTACTAAGCTCTTTTCCTTTCTCCCTTCCGGAAGCAGACACAATGTTTTCATTGTGCCGTTATTGGGAGTTCTCAGCTCTAGCAGCACTTTGGGATTACCTGTGGAGACAAATACAAGTCACAATTTCCAGATCCACTCCTAAAGTTTCTGATTTAATTGGTCTGAGGGAACAGGAGAGAAGTTTTATCACAGACTCCCTGGCTGACCCTGATACAAAACATGCAATCATATCTTTAAATTTGGGTCTTAGTTACAATAAAAATATATAAAAAACGATATGGACTTTTATGACAATATTGAGAGTAAAATTAGGATTAAGCATATGGGGAAATTAATTTAGGTTCTATTGACATCTGAAAATACAAATTCAAATTGAGCAAGATTAAGTTAGTAAATTACTATTAAATATGTTCATTAAAGACATATAAATATTAATGTTTTGGCAAAGTTTTAAATTTTCCTTAATAGGAAGAAAAAATATATTATTTGGATCCCTGGAAGTCAGTGCAATCAAGAAAATTGAGCAAAATAAGTCTTATTCAAATACTTTGAGTTTACATCTTTAGATGACTTAAAGAAAAGCTCTTTTAAAATAAAACTGTGATCAATAGTTATTTTGTACTCTTATATTCTAGAATTTTATAGATTAATTATTATATAAGTAAAAGTACTGTTACTAACTGCTTTGAAATGTAACACACACACTTAGTAGTTGTGTATATGCGTGTATAAACGTCTATACATCCTCTGTGTAATTGTATCCATCTTTGTTTGATATGCAATTTTAGATTTTATTTTCTACAATAATTTCTGTGCCATAGAGCTAGAGTGCTATGTAAAGTAGTTAGGGTTAGGGTTAGGGTAGCGAAGAGCAAAGGCTGGGGCCCACCATTAAGGAGAAGCAACTGATTATCTACTCAGTCTTGGAGATTTCCTTCTTCATCTACCTAGCATCTGGGACCATCCTCTTTCATTAGCAACCTAAGATATCAGGCTGGATTGCCACTATGTGACAGAGACATTGAGAATTCCAGGAAGAACAAAAGCAATGTGTCCTGAAGACATTTAAACCCTTAATATTTTACTGCCACCCTTATAGATTATCACAAAATACTAATATATATTTTCATAAGTGGTAACATTTTTCCTAAGAGCATAATTTATAAAAAATAATTCAGAATTACAATAATGTTTTTAGCTTATAACTTTATATATATCCAGGATAACAAAAATTTGAAATCTTGAATGTACTGTATTTTTTACACAATATGTAAACCTATCTTATATCTTTTAAATAAAACATAAATCAAAAAGGATTCTATCACTATAATGCAGTTATTTAAAATCAAAAAGTGAGATTAAATTTACTTGAAATTAATAATTTTATAATGTACAAAGAATCCATTTCATGTCATTGATGAAATGTTACAATGTTAATAGGGAAGTTTTCTCAGGGAAATTAAATTGCTGGAAGGTTTTCTCCTCTTTTGTATAAAAAAGTCTGTCAGTTACCTTTCTCATTACTGTAGTAAAAAAGCAATTTAAGGAGAAATTTAGGAAAGATAGTTTAAGGGGACAGATGCCTATACGGGGAACCACAGGGAACGAGAAGGGAAGCCAGCAGGTCAAATTTTACCTGAAGACAGTAGACCTCAAGGTCCAGGTCGATCCCAGTGATCTCTTTCTTTCAGTCAGGATTCATATACTGAAAATTCTACAGTCTTTGAAGGAACACAATGAGCTGTGGATTCCATGTTCAAACTAAGCCTGTTGGGTATATTTTGCATTCCAACTGTGAGAAAAGTTGATAAAAAAAAATGTGTGGGCATATACAGAGTGAAAATAGATTTTATTGTACATCTACTTTGAGGGCTTGGTTTTTTGAAGTTATGAAGTGGAGTTTAATAAATACTAATGTGTGTGTGTGTGTGTGTGTGTGTGTGTTGGTGTGGATCAAATCCAGAGCTTTATATATACACATAAATAAAGCACTACACTATTGAACAATACTCCTACACTAAAAGAAGGTAATTTCATGTGTGACCAAAATAAAGAGAAAAGAGAACAACAACAAATTTGATGTATAGAAACAGAAAAAGCAAAGAAGGCAAAATAGGATAGGTGAAGTTGAGTTTGATCAGGTGATTGAATTACAAAAGAGCTTACAAGGAATACATAGACATATTCATCCAGGTGATCCAATGCCTTCTAAGTCTGGAAAACAAGTCAGTGATGTCATGTTGCATAATGTTGCCCTAACTTTTCCAGAAGGATTAGAGGATATGGCTGGAGAGGAACAAGGGGCTATTTTCACTGAACTGAGAGGTTCTTAGATGAAAGACATAATAACTTCAAATGGAATAGCTTGTCTCTCAGAATATCAGATTATGCTATAATCAAGGTGAACATTTTACAGCAGATATATATTTATATATATTTTAGGTAATATAGTAGATTTGGTTTCCATGGATGCAATAAAAACAAGCAGGATCAATTCATTCTTTTTATACTCTACTTCTTAATCATTCTATTTTCTTTTTATATACTTTTTGTTTTTTATTCCAAGCAGGGAGAGCACTGTGCTCATGAACTAGAACTTTAAGCTATATCTGGCCACATCTTAAGGCTGTACAGCCTTTGTAGGTCATAAGTGAACCCCAAAATTGAGGAGTAAGAGATTAGAGATCTAAAATAAAATGTAGTTTTTCTATATTCTTTTATATTTATTTATTTGAAATGTGTTAAATCAACACTAATAAATTTACAAAAATGTTAGAAAACAATGTTATTTATAAAAATGAAATTGTGTGACCTGATTAATAGGCCAATCAATAATCACAGAAAGGTGGATTATTAGATCAATATTTATTCAAAGCTACTTACGACATAAAATGCAGGCATGATCCACTCATCTGGATGAAACAGATCTTTCTTTCAGGCTGTGGAAAAGCAGGAAGAGCACTGTGCTCATGAATCAGAACTTTAAATTGTACCTGGCCACGCTTTAAGGCTATAGCCTGGAAGGTCATAGGTGAACCCTTACCTGGACTGGCCCAGAGGTCACACCCTTAGGTCAGGGAGGTGCAGAATCCCACTACACAATTGTTTTAACTTTTCACTATTTTTTGGCAAATGACGTGTGTTTTCACTATTTTTTGGCAAATGACTAGACATTAACTAGTATTCAAAAATAAAAACACTTTAAAATGAATAGTTAGCATTACTTTATAAATTACGTTGTAATTCTGTAAATAAACCATGTTTTAAAATGGGACTTTATGATATAGAATAATCTTTAGGATATATTTTATGTACAAGTAATGATTTATAATGCATATAATATTTTCTTAAAGAAAGAAAAGTCATATATGCTAAAAATTGAGCACCATAGTTTTAATGTAATTGAGCACCATAGTTTTAATGTATTATGTTTCTCTGGATGGCTGAAAATGTAAGAAATGTTTCTTTTTTCTTTTGTATATAAGTAAGTTGTTATTTACATAAGTACTTATTATGCGAACAACATTTAACTTTTAAATGAGGGATAAAATATCAATTTTTATAATTTTATTAAGTGATTCATTGATATAAATACTTTCATGAAAGTTGTAGGTTAATATTTTAATCTAGTTTAAAATTTACAAATTTGTAAATTTCCCTGTGGGTGAATTTTGTAATATATAATTTCATATATATTATGAAAAAGAGAAACATGTTATTGGTCACCCTACAAGTACTGCACTGTAATTTTCTGCAAGTGAGATGAAAGCAGATATATTCTTGGTTATATGTACAATAGAGCATTTTCCAGATTGTTAGAAATGGATTTCTAGGTACCTCTGACTGGTTACACTATTCTTAGCTCTCTAAATCCTTTGATCTTTTCACATGATGCAATGAGTAAAATGATCCCAATATTTTCATTTGATCATATTTGTTGAAACAGTACCTTAACTGATATTTTCCTTTACATTTACCTAAAAAATTAGAACCTGAAAGTGTTTGTAGTATATTGGAAATCTTAAGAATTTTAACATGCTGTGTAAATTTTAAAGATGTGATATGTTTATGTATTGAGAAAGAAGAAAATTCATCTGCTATAATCAATGTTGGCTTGAAAGAAAAACATTTTACTAATTGTGAATAAAAACCACTTTATAAAAACAGAAAATAGATTAATGCTTCTGTCAATATCTATAGGATATTAAACAAAGAAACAGACAGTGATACTAATTTTGACTGAAATTCAAGAAACCAGTAGAAATGCAATGGAGTTTTAAAATATGTCAGCACAAAAATATCATCAATTTAATCGAAGCTACCAGTCTCCCAGACCCAAGAGGAAACATGCTAAATGAACCCATTTTAAGATCAAAGATTTACTAAGACAGATTGGGTCTTTGATCTTCACATAACTGCCTGAGTTTGAAGGAGCACTGTGGGCTGTGTTCTTTCATCAGCACTCTGCTTTCCTTCCAAGCATGTTATCTGTTTGGACTGAAAATGTAGGCATGTGTGGTGAGAAGAGGTTTAGGAATCATGTGAAAAGCACAGAAAAAGTGCAGCTAGAAGGAAAATATGTCTTCTTGCTTTATGAACAAGTGATTTTCATACTGAAAGTTGAAGAATGTTAAATGTTTGTGCTTAGATGAATAGCATTTAAAGCACAGGTTAATGCTTAAATAGTAATCCTTTACATTAATGACATTATAAATGCTGTAAAAGAGCGTCAGTAGAAAGTTTAAACCTGGAGCTATTGAGCATTGAATATAGCTTTTGATATCTCCTATGATGATCATAATACATGCATCATCCCTTGAATATGTTCAGTGATTGGTGAAAACAATATAAAATAAAGAAATACTTTATAAATTGTATTTTGACAGGTCTGTGAAATCTTTTGATAAGTATTTCTCAGTACAGTGGGATTATTCATTTTTGCATACAACATAACATTGTATTATAGAAGAATTGATTAGATTAGGAAGTGTACAATATAGAATACTTATTTTGTATAATCTTAATCTCTTTGTATTATGTTAAATTTTAATTGATATTGTTATACATTTTACTTTTGTCCTTTTATTAGCTACTTCTCTTGAATAAGGCCATTGGTGACAGTTTTAAGATGAAAAGAGCCAAGATTAGTGAAAATATAACTGTAAACATAAAAGGCATATTTATAAGATAACATCTGGCTACATTTAATAAATTAGGAAAATCTTATCTTATTCTTAACATGTGTTCCCACATAGAGGGCAGAAAAATGACTTAATTGACTTAACAATATTTTGGATCAATGAAATATATACATAAATAGTTTGTGGGAGAAAACAATGACTATTAATTAATTAAAAGATAGACCACAGTTTGACATTATTTGAAAAGATTATTTGGAAATACTTTATGTTAAAATTTTAAAGGAAAGAACCAGTTCCGATATTGGCATTCAGTATAAAGAGATGGTTTTAGGATTTCTTCATAAATAAACTAGGGCCCCAAATCCTTGTTGAGAGAGCTGGTGGAAGTCACTCAAAGGTGTTTTTACAGATTTGAAACAATTTATGAGTCCTCTAGTTGGCACTTTTATTATACTCTGAACTAGAATTTGGGAAAGAGTGCTTCCTGTCTATCCATTTGAATTGATATACTCAAATTTTTGTTACATTTCCTATAGGAGAAAGGGAATAGATTCCATGTCTACAAAATTTTCGTAGTACTTGAAAATAAAAATTGCATTTGACAGTCTGGTCACTTATCCTATGGTTGCTTCTTTATGATAGCTCATAACATACAGTGATCTAGCCAGTCCCTTTTTTTAGTGGTGATTTCCACTAATCCAAAAAGAAAACAGTTTGTTCTGGAACTGCAAAAAAAAAAAAAAAAAAAAAAATCATTAAGTATGTAATTTAAGCAGTACCCTACTCCCCCAAAGCAACCTATTATAGACAGTGGGCTTTACATTTTTTAGCTTCTGGTATGTAGTAGGGATATTGATTCCTTGTTATAGGATAATTCCAATTAAACTCTGTAAATATAGTTTATATAGGTGTGTGTGTGTGTGTGTGTGTGTGTGTATGTGTGTAAGTGGCTAGAGTAGTAGATTTCCATAGAACTTTTTTTTAATTTTCATCAGTATTACTTATTCCAATATTGTCTCTCTGTGTAGCTCTCTCCTTTGTAACATAAATTTAATCTTTTCCCTTATCTTTTGAAGTATTTATTCTAGTGGGTTTTATCTTACTTTTACTGAAAGCCCCAACCGTTTAGGAGCTTTCTGAATATTATGGGTACTCCAAATTGCTGTGGGACTCTGCTTTTGTACACTGTTAATATTTGTTGCTCTATATTTGGTTTATAATAGAATGGGCATTGCACTGAAGATAGATAGAAAGTAGAAAGGGGGCAACGAGACTAGAATTCTTGGAAGCGAAAGAGCAGAGCAGCAGATGCCAGCAAGATTTATTGGAAGCAAGATGAGAATGCTGACCTGAAATGTACCAATTCCCATGGATGAACATGGATAAGAATTACAGGTTAGTTCAAGAGTAGGAGTTAACAAGTAATGCTTCTGAGCCAGAGGTCAAATAGTTTATAATTAATGTAAGATCCATATTCGTTCATACTTTGCGAAGCTGAGTTATTTATATAAAGCTACAACATATCAGAGAAATCGCTAATTAGTTTCAAGAGAAAATTTTTTATGCTGCCCAAGATGTTCTCAATCTAGCAAGTCTCCTGTCATAGCAGAAATGACAAGAATGTGTTACAACAGTTGCCACTTTTCATGCATTTTATTGCTCAAAATTTAATTCTGAATTGCTTTACGTTGTTGATATCATGCTCAGATAGTTATAACTGTACCATTAGTTTTAATGACTAGCTTTGTAATTTTTTGTGAATAATAATTTGATGATCATGAGCATAATGTTCATTATTTTGTATTATAGTTTAATTAAATCATTTCCCCATTTCTTTTTCCTCCACCAAACTTTGTCACATATCCTTCTTTATTTTCTTACAAGTTACTTACTTTTAAAATATTTTTAGTACATGAGTATATATACATGTGCTTCTTCAGAAATAATTAATATATATTTTAATATATATGTGTTGTCCTAATATAACCTGTTTAGTTTGTATAATGGCTATTTGTTATTGGATAATCAATTACCGTGTTCTTCAAAGTGGAAGTCTATTTCTTCCGCTCTCAGCATTCCTTAATCACTGTAGTTATATTATAGGGCTGAAGTCTTGAGGGTTTTCTTCACCCACTTTAGCATGTCTATAGTAGTCCTTGTTCTTTTTATGTTTAGATACTTGTGTTGGTGAGGCTTTCTGGTTGAAGCTTCTAACATTTCTAGGAGATCCAATCACAAAGCAAATTCCCTGATCCTCTGAGTCTTACAAACCTTGTTCTTCTTCTTCTTCCTTTTCTTCCACAATGTTCCATGAGCCTTAGATAGAGGACTTGTTTGGTCGATACATTCATTTTAACGTGGCTCTATAATTTTAAATTTTTGTTGGTTTGGTTTTCTCTAATGGTCTCCATTTGTTGCAAAGGGAAACTTTATTGATGTAGAGTGAGGACTACACTTTCTGTGGATATAAAAACATAATATACATAGGGATTACAATTGTAAGGAACAGTAGAGGTTGTAGGTCCCCCTCTCAGAATTCACCAGCCCTGAGTAATTGACTATTTTCCAATATCAGGCATTATTTGCCTCTTGCCAAGAAGATTATAGAACCAATGATAGTGCAGTTGATTAACACGAAGATAGTTATGCCTCTACTGTACCCTTAAAGTTACCATGCCCTATGAGTCATTGTTTGTTTCATAGACAACTTAACTGAGTGGGACTCTTGGGCACTTTGCTCCTTTGCAGGGTTTCATGGCTCCCTTTGGTACTTTGAAAGCTAGAAATTTTAACCCATGCTAGTGAGCAATCATTGGACAACTCTCTTTAATTTTTAATATCAAAATGAATAATTCCATATATAATGAAATATTTAGTGTTTAAAGAGATCTGGATTTGATTTATAAGTGTTCATGAAATTTTCCTTTATTACAAAATAAAAGAATGAGTATACTAAAAACAGACTATTTTCTCATTCTTTTATTGCGAATTGAGCTCAATATGTACATAAAAGTTAAGAGGTATCAAAAATCTAAATAGAATTAGAGCTTACTTCTGGAAATATAACAATATAGAGAAGCAACTCTTCAAATTTTGTCTTATGCCTCTGACAGTTGTATGCCATGTTTGCTTTAGCATTTGGATTAATTTGGTCTAATTTTGTTCTATATGAACTTGCTGTGAATAAGCAATAATACCTCACTTTATGTGTTACCACTATCTATAGTCAATAGTCTTCATTTCCAAATTCCAGAGAGAACATTGTATTTATTTTGGTTTTATTACTTATTGTGAATACTACTAATTACTATTAAATAATGTTTTATCATTTACTGGTTAATTTTCTCTAACTTAGCACCTTAATACATTGATGGTGGTATATTCATTATAATAACTTTAGAGTAGAATTTTTTAAAAATCATTGCATTAATAGTTTTTTCTCCTTAAAAGTGCAGGAAAAAACACCTTCAGTTGTGAGCTCTCATCACAGAGGAACTAAAAAAATAAATAGAAGTGCATTTGGCCAGAGTCATCTGTGCATTCATCCTAATTGCTTTAGGCCTTACCAAGGGCAGGAAAGCTGACAGAGAACAATAGAGTGAGCAGGCATGAGAGCAAAGTTATGACATTAGCTCATAAAGTTTCCTGGAGAAACTCCTGACCTTACCCTGGTTTTATATTTCATTCAGTGATGTCAATTGGTAGCAATGGTGAAGTAAGTATAGCAAAGGAAAATTGGCAGGTCTGTGCATTGGTATAGATATATGGGAATGCCTCTGGAAATACTATCTCATCTAGAACTAAAACCCTTTCAGGATTGATTCAGTTTCTGGACCTTGTACAAATGTATTAAAAGAGCAAGAAGACATTCATTCTTCTTTTGTATGATACAGATAACATGAAGTGGAGAAGTGAGTGAATGATTAAAACTAACTTTTCTGGTGTTTCTGATGGCTCAAGTGTAAAAGAACCTTGATTTTATTGATCAAAATGAATATAAACCTTTATCAAAGAAGCAGAACTTGATTGGATACAAACAGTGTCTTTTGTACATTCTCTCAGGAGCCCCTTACATCTGCCTACAATTCAGATATTAACCAGATCAATTGGCCTAGCATCTCTTGCTTTCTCATATTATGGAATATGTATATGTAGTAGTGGGCTGGTGAGAAAGTCAGTTTAAAGTGTTTCTCTAACAAGTTGTTTAATACCTGGAATTTTTCTTTACTCAGTTGCTAAACTTTTAGGATCTTGACATTGTCCTTGGTAGTTGTATTTTTGTCAATGTCTCATATAGTGACATTTCAAGTTAACATTTACTTACTCCCTAAGAAGTTGTTTAACCATAGCCAGAAAACTTCCAGCACAGTTGCATTTTACTCTCATCATATTCCTTTTTCCTGTTATATTGACTGATCTTCTCTGCAGCCTCCTCTTCTTCTCTCCCTGCTTTCTTTCCTTTGATTCTCCTTCTTTCCTATCAACTTTTCCTCCTTCCTTCCCTTCTTTATTAGGTCTGGGAAATTCAATTTTTATAATACTGTGTGTATAATAAATAAATTATAGTAATTTATTTTTGTAAATAATTCACAAACTAATCATACAGCTTAGCAAGCAAGGCATTGTACAATTTTAGTTTTTGAAAATACCTGTCTGTGTTGTTTTCTTTTCCCCTTCGTCCAATTTTACACATTCTTCATTCACAATTTTGTTTACTCACAGTTCTTCTCAAACAGCCTACATACATAAATAATAGACCAAATTAAGTAAAAAATATTAAGGGCATAAGATACATTTGTATGTATGTAGTATGCTAGAGGGAATCTACAAGAAGCATCAAAAAGATTCCAGTAACTGGTGTGTACTCTTGGATGAGCACTACCACTTTGTAGAAGCCGAATAATCAAATTTTCTCATTTGTCAGTGTCACAAAATATTAACTGGGTCACTAAGAACTCAATAACATTACCAAAATAATCTTAGATGTCATCTTTTTTTAAAGCAGAAAATTGTGTGTCGTATGTGATTTTAGGTCATCCATTTTATTTAAAAGGTTTTTTTCATTTTACATACCAACCACAGTTCCCACTTCCTTCCCACTTTCTAATCATCTCTCAGCTTCCCCCCTCCATGACCCTCTACCTACTCCCCAGAGAGAGTAAGGCCTTCCATGGGGAGTTATCAAAGTCTGGGATATCAGGTTGAGGCAGGAAACACACCCCACCTCTTATCAAGGCTGAGCAAGGGAATGGGTTCCAAAAAGCCACTTCATGCACTGGTGGAGGGTGGGGATGGGGGAGAGGCAGGTGATGTAAAAACTTATTTACGGAGACCACTCTTTTTCTTTCCTCTTTTCTTTGTTTCCATAATATTTTTATTTATTATTTGGAGATTTTACATCATGTACACCACTTTCTTATCAGCTTGACAAGAGTCTCATTGTACTTTTTTCTGTATTCTACTTGTTAAAAAATTGTATGAAATAAGATCCAGGCATTTTAAATGAATAGCAGCAACAATAATGGAGGTCTTGTTGCTGTTGTATAAAAACAGGAAATTTAACAGCACACCCTTCCCCCACTTATACTGACCCTAATAACAAGATTAAAAACCCTGAGCCAGAGAGCTGTAATGGGACACAATCAGCTGATCCCATAAACACTTCTGTAGATCAAAGTGTCCTGTGAATGTTAGCAAAGGAGAGGTGAAGTCTAAGCAATGATCCTGATGAAAATGAGGCTCCTGGGTTCCACAATAAGTTTTCTTTCAGAGTAGAATGGATATAGATCCCAATTGCAAGACTGCAGTGGACATTCTATGTTATAGCTTGTGTCAAAGGCAATCTACAGGAAAGGTTGTCTACCTGCAGAAGGTCATGGAGTTAAACTGCCCACCAAGCTAACTCAGCACAGTGGCATTTATCACAGAATACAGGTTTCATCAGCAGCACAGAGAACCTCCTCAGGCGTGAGGAGAAACCTGGCATTTTCTGCTACCTGCAGGCTTCTGCTTGGTGAAGCCAGGAAGGACATCTGTAAAAGTTGGCTGCCTGCATGGCAGCCCATGCAAAATGCCAAGGAGAGTGATTTATGTCCTATTCTGTGAGACTAAAGAGGAAATACACTGAGAGTTTAGTAATGAAAGGTCAGGATAGTGAAACATTTTCATTACAATCCTTTTAAAATCTTAGGATGAAAGACAGATCATTATTTCAACAATAGAGAAGCTTCTACTCTGTGTAGCATGTACTCAAAGTCCTAAATTGACATTTAAATGTGATTTTATTATCTGACTTTAATATTTTAGTTTATTCATAAAGAGAAAACATGTAAAATTTGTATCTTTTATTTAATTAACTGAACTGTTTCCATTAGCCTGGTAATTGTGGGGAGAATTTTTTTTATTTTTATTGTGAATAAAGTCTCATTATTTATTCATGTATACCCTTGTTCAGACTCCCTTCCCCCTCCAGCCCTTCCCAGTCACTCTCTCTTCTTCCTATTACCTTATCTCCTCCCCAGCAAGGGCAGGAGGTCCAAAAGTCCCAAGGTGGATTAGTTCAGCATAGACTCCAGGCAGATCTGCTTTCCTCACCACAACATCAGGACTGGGTCACGTGTTGCTCTGGAGGGAATGGGATCCAAGGTGCCAGTCTAAGGTGTTTTAGATCCCAAGCTGTTCAGTGGTTGAGGTTTGCAGCTTAGACATGTTTTGCTTTTTGTTTAAAGTCCACTAATGTGTGAATAAATCCCCTATTTATCTTTCTGGGTTTGCTATACCTCGCTCAGGAAGATATTCTCCAAATACATTCATTTGTCTACAAATTTTAGGTTATCATTTTTTCTTACTTACTTCTGAGTAGTATTCCATTGTGTAGATGTAGCACAGTTTGTTAATCCATTCTTCAGTTGAGGGACATCTAGGTTTCTTCCAGGTTTGCTATTACGAATAATACTGCTATGAACATAGTTGCGCTAATGCTTTTGGAGTGTCAATGTGCATCTTTAGGGTATATGCCTAGTAGTGGTATTGCTGTATCCTTGAGGAGATTTATTCCCAGTTTTCTGAGACACCGCCAGCCATACTCAATTCCAGAGTGGCTGATCAAGTTTACACTCCCACCAACAATGGAGGAGTGTTCTCCTTGTTCTGCAAACTCTCCAGCATAGGCTGTCATCTGTGTCTTTTATCTTAGCCAATCTGGCAGGTATAAGGTGGTATTTCAAAATTGTTCTGATTTGCATTTTTCTGATGACTAAAGATGTTGAGCACTTTTTAAGTGCCTTTCGGCCATTTGTAATTCTTCCGCTGAGAATTCCCTTTTTAGTGCTGATTCCCATTTTTTGATTGGGTTATTCAAGGTTTTGGGCTCTAGTTTCTTGAGTTCTCTATATACTTTAGAGATCAGTCCTCTGTCAATTGTAGGGTTGTCGAAAATCTTTTCCCATTCTGTAGGATGTCATTTTTTGTCTTATTGACTCTGTCCTTGGATTTACAAAAGCTTCTCAGTTTCAGGAGGTTCCACTTATTGATTGTTGCTCTTAGTATCTGTGCTACTGGTGTTATATTTAGGAAGTAGTCATCTGTGCCAATGCATTGGAGGGTATTTACCACTTTTTTTTCTATCAAGTTCAGTTTGGCTGGGTTTACGTTGAGGTCTTTGATCCACTTGGATTTGAGTTTTGTGCAGGGTGATAGGCTTGGATCTGTTTGTTTTTTTCTACACACCACCAGCCAGCTATGCCAATGAGAATGGCAATAGCAGAAATACCAACATTTATCTTAGTACATATTATTATTTTCAATACATTCTAACACAAATGGTAGAAGTGTATGGTTCACTTATGTTCTGTTTTGAAACGTCAAAACAAAATTGTTCCATTTTTCTTTCTCTACTGACTATGTATTTCTTGTACTCTTGACATGATAAAACATCCACCTTCCCTATCACCATGGAGATGAAGATGAGGCAAGTCATGTAGATCCTGTCCCCTTAAAACAGGGATGTCTAGAGCCTTCATACATTTCATAGAAGTCATCTGTATAATTTAGTTATTTTAATAATTTAAAAGTTTATTTTTATTCTGTGTTTTTCATTTTCTACATATCTTTGCAATAAAGAACACAGAGAAGGCTTATTCTGTAAAATGATGTTCACTCTACAAGAAAATGCAAACATAATTACAAGCATGGACACATTTTAATTCCAAAGGAAATGACCTTCTCTAGCTACAAGATCAAAGAAAAAAATAAAAATCTTGACATGTGTCTACTGATGCAAGTACACATACATCTTTTCTTTCCAATTTTGTCAGGAATCTGTAGAAAAGGAAACATACACACACACAAACTCTCTCTCTCTCTCCTCTCTCTCTCTCTCTCTCTCTCTCTCTCTCTCTCTCTCTCTCTCTCTCACACACACACACACACACACATATACGTATAAACTCAGATAATACACAAATACTTACAAAACACTCACATACTCTCACATTATTATATATCAGCTATTACTTGACTAGATAAAACTGCAGTTATCTCAATATAATTTAACTATTCTAGTACCTATAGCATGCTCATAATTTTTACAAAAGAATTTAGCATCACTTATTGTTAACTATTAAGTTTCTTGTATATCTATACACAGCACATGCGTTCTTTTAAAACCATTTGTTGAAGATGGCATATTAAAATAAAATTACAGAGTGTCTCTTATGTATTTCATAATTGTGAGCTTATTAATCTAATTTGGAAATGATATTATTTTTAAACTTTAGCTTTCAGATTACAAAGTGAACAAATTAATATCTCAGATGCCTTCAAACTATCCTGTGAGTAAAACACTTTTTAACAGTGTTAGTTTATGTTTCTTACTGTGGATGCAAACAACCTTGTGTTTTTAACTATAACCCATACTTTGGAAACAGATGTGAATTCACATGAAAATGAAGAGTATTATGTTACAAAGCAAGAGCATATTTTTTGTTTTAAAGCTTGTAATAGCAAGTAATTTATTCATTCTGAGATCTAGTTTTCTTATAATTAAACTTGAAGAATTTTACTCTCACAAGTCTGTATCCTTTCCTAACATGTATTTTAGAAATTACCACACAAGTTTCTCTTGTTAATTTACTGATAGCTAATGCCTTATTGTGGTTCTTCCAACCACAAGATATTGAAACTATAGCTCTGAACTGCTTCATTGTTAAAGGTATAGTGATTCTAGGGATGACTATAGATGTCTTCTAGAACATCAGGATTAAAAATTAGGAAGGAAAAATTACAAATCAGAGAAAAATATATAAACCCCAAACAGACAAGAAGAAAATGAATGAATAAGAGTAATAATGGATTATCTTACGAGCAACAAGAGGCAACAGATAATAAGAAAAGATAAGGTAAACTGAATTTTCTATATCTCACTGCCTGAGATATCTTCAAAACATATAATTGGAAATATTTAAAAACCAGAATTATCATTGAAATAATTTTAAAATTTTATGATATATAAGTGAAGGCTGATATGCAGGAGAGGAAGGATCCAGCATTTTAGTCAATGTTCCTAACATTGATGCCTTTTATATATTCCCACAAGCAACTTGACAAGCAAGAGAAGATGATTTTCTTAGATCACCAAGAGCAATGTCATCATCCAGCTAAATACCACAAAATAAACTCTATGAAGGCCTAGTGCAACAAACCAATAACTCAGACATATTGCTGCTTTGTGTCACATGGAAGACTCAGAGTTTTGAGTGCCACATACAAAACAAAGATGTGCAGTAAGAGTATCCTTTATGATAAAAAGGATTTAAGTAGGGGCAGGGGGGCACCAGAGGAGATAGGCATAAAATATGACTAAACTTTATCATATAAATGTGCAAAACTGCCAAACACTCAAAAAAGTTAAAAATTCTTTATTTAATAAATGAAAATATTACTACAAAAGACATTTCTATGGACAATAAATTTATGCTAAAATATCAAAAATTTAAAATTCAAAAGAGAGAATAAAATTGTTTTAAGATAATAATCAAAAAGTAAACACCAAGTTTATCTTAGTAAATGTTAACATTTTATTGTTTCTGGTCTTATACAACTTAATTATATTCTGTAATGCCCCCTGTATTTTCCTTTAATATTTGTTCTTAATATTTTTAATTATAAAATGGACAATCTGCTAGTTTACAAACATAATTCCATATACACACAAACTTCTTAATCCTTATTCTGTATTGAATTCAATAGGGAACACTCTTCCTGGTTAGTGCTGCATCTCTGAAAGAAACCTTCAAATACTCTTTTACATTGTTGGGTTTATGATCAACTGCTACATTAATTTTGGTATCTACTCCTTACCAACTTTCTGACTATCATGATAGTCATCAAAAAACAACTAACGTTTTTTGAGATTACACTGCTTTATGTTGGAGGCTCTTCACTTTCAGAATATAGAGCATGTATTGGTGAATACATTGAATTTAAAAGTGTTTCTTTTTTTTTCTTTTACTTTTATTATGAATGAAGTCATTTTTTATCCATGTATATCCTTGTTCAAGTTTCCTTCCCCTTCCTGTCCCTTCCAGTCACTCTGTCTTCTCCACATCATTTTATCTCCTCCCCAGCAAGAGCACGAGATCCCAAGGTCCTAATGTGGCTTAGTTCAGCATCCACTCCTGGCACATCTGCTTTCCTCACCCAACATCAAGACTAAGTCAGGTGTTCCTCTAGGGGGAGTGGGATCTATAGTGTTGGTCCATGGTCTTTCAGATCCCAAGCTGTTCAGTGTTTGTGGTTTGCAGCTTTGACATGTTTTACTTTTTGATTTTTTGTTTAGAGTCTACTAATGAGTGAGTACATCTCCTGTTTATCTTTCTGGGTTTGTGATACCTGGATCAGGAAGATAATCCCCAAATCCATCCATTTGCCTGCAAATTTTAGGATATCATTTTTTCTTACTTACTGCTGAGTAGTACTCCATTGTGTAGATGTACCACAGTTTGTTAATCCATTCTACAGTTGAGGGGCATCTAGTTTGTTTCCAGGTTCTTGCTATTATGAATAATACTGCTATAAACATTGTTGAGCTAATGCTTTTGGAGTGCAAATGTGCATCTTTAGAGTATACACCCTGGATCCTTGGGGAGATTTATTCCCAGTTTTCTGAGAAACTGCCATACTGCATTCCAGAGTGGCTTAACAAGCTTACACTCCCACCAATAATGGAGGAGTGTTCCTCTTGCTCTGCAACCTCTCCAGCATAGGCTGTCATTTGTGTCTTTTATCTTAGCCAACCTGGCAGGTGTAAGGAGGTATCTCAAAGTTGTTTTGATTTGCATTTCTTTGATGGCTAAAGATGTTGAACACTTTTTCAAGTGCCTTTCAGCCATTTGTAATTCTTCTGTTGAGAATTCCCTTTTTAGTTCTGAATCTCAGTTTTTGATTGAGTTACTCAAGGCTTGGGCTATAGTTTTTTGAGTTCTCTATATATTTTAGAGATCAGTCCTCTATCACTTGTGAGGTTGATGGAAAGCTTTTCCTATTGTGTAGGCTGTCATTTTGCAAAATAAACAATTCTAAAGTGTATAATCTAAAGTTTAAGTGGTTTGTATTTTCAGGCTTATCTATCCTATCCTGGAACTCTCAAATACCCAGCAACCACTTCCCAAATAATTGACTAAGAGGCTTAATATTATACAAACCGCTGGGCCAAAAATTCCGGCTCATCATTAACTACCATTTAGCTTAAATTAACTCATATTTATTGTCTATGTTTCGCTGTGTGGCTTGCTACCTTTTCTTAGTCCCATGTTCTCATCTTGCTTCCTCTGCATCTGGCTGGCATCTGCTTTTCTCTGCCTTTCTTCTTCCTAGAATTCTCCTTGTCTAGTTGCCTCAACTCTGTTACTTCCCTAGCTATTGGCTAATCACTGTTTTATTAGACTAATACAAGTAACAAATATTTACAGTGTACAAAAACATTATCCTACAGGTTTGTAAGATACTGTGCATAGAATTGTAGGAAAGCAAAAACACACAAAAATACTATAAAATTCACAATTTGCAATCTTTTTTGAGAAAACTATTCTCATCTGTAAGGCTTAGTTTATGCATTGTCATTGATATATGAAATATCAGTTTGAATATTCTATTTTAATTCTTTTGGGCCTCAAAATCTTAGCTGTGGATATTGGAGAGATGGCTCAACAGAAACCAGCACTTGCTGTTCTAGAAGATACTGAGATTGCTTCTGAGCACCTACTCACGAACATGAATATAAATTATTTTTTTTGAAATCTAAAAAAGAAATTTAGATAAACAACCTAATGCACATAGAGGAGTAAAGTTTTTTTTTCCTTCTTTATTTTGTATTTATCAAAAAAACAGTAAAAAGAAATTATAAATGCAGAAGAGTTAACAATAACTATACAGAGGATAATAATCATAAGCATGGATTATCAAGGATGGAAATGCAAATAAGATTGCTACACATATATTTTCCTTGTGTTCAGCTTTCCCTCTGAATTTTTTTTTCCATCCTTGTATATCCTTATTCAAGATCTCTTCCCCCTCCCACCACATCTGGTCATTTTTCTTCTCTGCAACTCCCCATTTCCTCCCTTGGCAGGGAGCAGACAGTCCTATTGTCCCACTGGCCCAATAATGCTTGGATCAGTCTTCACTCCTGGCCAAATCCAGTTTTGTCCCCCCTTCCTCAAGAGTGAGTCAGGTGTTCCCATAGATGGAGTGGGGTTTGAAGGGTCAGTCCAGGGTGTTTCTGATCCCAAGCTGTTCAGTGGTTGTGGTTTGCTGCTTGGGCATGTTTGGGTTTTTTTTTTCTTGTTAGTTTGTTTAGAGACCACTAGTGAGTGAGTACATCCCCTGCTTATCTCTCTGAGTTTGTGATACTTCACTCAGGAGGATATTCTCCAAATCCATCCATTTGCCTGTGAATTTTAGGATATCATTTTTTCTTACTGCTGAGTAGTATTCCATTGTGTAGATGTACCACAGTTTGTTAATCCATTCTTCAGTTGAGGGACAT
>PVIH01021194.1:0-30383 GCA_004025045.1 Sigmodon hispidus | reverse complement strand
ACAGAGGATAAGAATGATAGGCATGGCTTATCAAGGGAAGAAATACAAATAAGATTGCTACACCTATATTTTCTTTGTGTTCATCTTTCCCTCTGAATTTTTTTTTCCATCCCTGTATATCCTTATTCAAGGTCTCTTCCCCCTCCCAACACATCTGGTCATTTTTTTCCTCTGCAACTCCCCATCCCCTCCCTGGGCAAGGAGCAGACAGTCCCATGGTCCCACTGAACCACTGTTTTAAAACAACCTAGCAAAAGGAATGTTACTGACTACTGGGAATATGTCTCCAGCCAGAACCAGAAATAAGGTTCCATTATTTTGACTCCTCATGAGAGTCTTGCCGTTTCAAGTCCTTTTTGTACAAACTGTAGAGTTAGAAGACTGGAAAGAGTCATCACTGTTCAAACCTGCATATATCTGACAAGCCCAGTGGCAATCCTAGCAGGACACATTTTGGTGACATTGCTTTGAATTATTAAAAATAAAATCTATAGTACATAAAAATAATTGCGTAAATCATCAAAACACGCTTTGAGACTATCTGCACTTTGGCTTTATATATTTATTTTATTATCTTTTGTTTGTTTCTGTCTTGGTTCTTTTATTTTAACTTAGAAAAGTTATTTATTGAAATCTTCTGTATGTATCTATAGTATGATGCACATATTTTAATTTTCCATACTCTATAATAAAACAATTCCATTTTCCAAACGTAATTTCTTTTAGTACGTTTTGGGTTACTTTCTGCAGGTAATGAATTTAGATGTCTAACAACCAAGTAGAACATTTTAAAATATTTTCTTGGTTGTTGCCAAGTGTTATTAACATACTTTTTTCTTAGGCTCTTAGCACATCTTCAAACAATAGCTAATTAAATTCATCATTACATATGCTAGAGTGTCTGATCGGCCTGAATGTGATCTAATATGTGTTATATTCAAGGGATTATTTTTATTTTTGATTATTTCTTATAGTTGAGTAAATAACAAAATAAATTTTGAATCATTTAGAATAAGTTTAGTAGTTTTAACATGTAAAATAGCTATTCATATTGAGAGTTTATAACTATATTAAGAGTTTCTGGAAAATTTAAAAATATCGGGAGAATAGCATATAATTTTGACTTTTCAGTAAAATCATAAGGACTTTGAGCAACTTTGCTTAAATTTCCTGGCCTATAATCTTCCTTTTTAAAATTTATTTTTATCAGTATAAAATATAGGACCTCCAGAAATTGGTTTTTCTTGTACAATGTGAGAAAGAATCCAGTTAGTGGGTTTTTCTTCGTTTGTTTTCTATAAATGGAAGTTTCTTGCTTTGGAGATATTTGTTGTTAATATGTCCCAAGAAATTATTGTAAGTTCATCGTCAATGTTCATTTTTGACCATTCAAGCAATTTCAGCATTAGTAAAAGGCAACACAATTTCAGTTGGGTCTATTTCTTATAATTGATAAAGTCTCCATTTTTCTATCAAAATCAGTTTTAAATACCCTTTTACATAGTTCTTTAAGTTTTTATTCATTTGTGTGGTAAAACTATCCATTCTAAGATATTATCTACTCTCTGCCTAAGAATTCTTGTAGGAGAATGTGTAGAAGGTAATATGTCCAGGATACAAACAACACTGATTCCAAATGATCCACATGAGCATATTGTAATTTTTCTTCTACCAAAGCCAATATTCTTTCAGCTTCAGCTAATATTTTTGTAATATGTAAGTCCTTATTACCTTATACATTTTGATATAAATTACTTAGTTTTTAAGTTGTTAAACTAAACATGGGTTTTAGTCAGTTAATATATCCCAGCAGCTTTTGAAAATCCTTACAATTGAGTAATTGAGCTCTCTTGATTTGTAATTTCAGTGACTGAATTTTTTGAAGACCTATTTTATATCCTTGGTAATTAATAGCATATCCTCCTTGTATTTTTTAGGAGCAACTTGTAATCTTCAACAAGTGAAATTTTCTTTACCTTATCAAACTTTAAAAATATATTTGAATCTAAACCAGGTAGTAGGATATCATCCATATAAACTACAAAATAGAAACTATAATCTATAAACTATAGATTGAATAAATTGTTAGCAAATTATTTCTAATGGCTCTTATACAAAATATTGATTCAAAGTGGAGCTGTTTAACATGATTAAAAGTACTTGTGGAAGAAATTTGAACTGATACCTTTTTAACAGGCTGTAAATTATTATAAGTAAGTTCTGATAAGGCAATTTTTTTCTCTATTCAGTTCTTATAAAGGGATAGTAAAATAAGTCACTATAATAGACAATCCATTATGTAATAAAGAAGACAATAGAATTCAAGGCTATAAAGAGCCCATTGCCTGGATCATATTGTTAATAAAAGCCCTTAGATATGTTACCACTTTAAAATTCTCAGATTTGTATTTAATGACAAATATTGGAGATTTTCAAACATTTTCAGTTCTTCACTATTTTGAGCTTTTAGCTGCTCCTGTACCAGCTGTTCTAATGCCTGTTGTTTTCTCTGATGTCAAAGGCCTTCATTCCACCCATTCAGGCCTGTCAATTAACTATATTTTCTCTTTTTTATTATGAATAAAGTCATATTTTTCATCCATGTATACCCTTGTTCAAGCTCCCTTTCCCCTCACACGTCTTCCAGTCACTCTCTCTTCTCCACATCTCTTTATCTCCTCCCGAGCAAGGGCATGAGGTCTGAAGCTCCCAATATGGCTTAGTTCAGCATCCACTCCTGGCAGATCCACCTTCCTCTCCCCAACATCAAGACTCGGTCAGATGTTCCTCTGGAGGGAGTAGGATCCAAGGTTCCTGTCCAAGGTGTTTCAGATTACAAGCTGTTCATTGTTTGTTGTTTGCAGCTTGGACATGCTTTGATTTTTGCTTTTTTGGGTTTAGAGTCCACTAATGAGTGAGTACATCCCCTGCTTATCTTTCTGGGTTTGAGATACCTCACTCAGGAGGATATTCTTCAAATCTGTCCATTTGCCTGCAAATTTTAGGATATCATTTTTCTTACTGCTGAGTAGTACTCCATTGTGTAGATAGATGTACCACAGTTTGTTTATCCATTCTTCAGTTGATGAGCATCTAAGTTGTTTCCAGGTTCTTGCTATTACAAATAATGTTGCTATGAACATAAATGAGCTAATGCCTTTGGAGTGTGACTGTGCATCTTTAGGGTATACACCCAGAAGTGGTATTGCTGGATCCTTGAGGAGACTGATTCCCAGTTTTCTGAGAAACTGCCATACTTCATTCCAAAGTGACTGAACAAGCTTATACTCCCACCAACAATGGAGGAGTGTTCCCCTTGCTGGTTTTTGGGTTAACACCAGGATTCTCAATTTGATTCCATTGTTCCACAAGTCTGTTTTTATGGCAGTACTAGGCTGTTTATATTACTGTAGCTCTATAGTATAACTTGAAGTCGGGGATGGTGATGCCTCCTGAGGTTCTTTTGTTGAACAAAATTTTTTGGCAATCCTGGTTTTCCTGTTATTCCAAATGAAGTTGAGTATTGTTCTTTCAAGTTTCATAAAATGTGTTGGGATTTTGATGGGAATTGCATTGTATCTGTAGATTGCTTTTGGTAAGACTGCCATTTTCACTATGTTGATCCTACCTATCCAGGAACTTGGGAGATTTTTTCATTTTCTGATATCCTCTTCAATTTCTTTCTTCAGTGATTTAAAATTGTTGAATGGGACATCTATCTGCTCCTGGCAGCACCAATCCACTTCAGAGAAGATTATGGACACCAAGGAAACTCCTCTATATGAGTTGACCTTCTTTGTGACAAAAGTTAGCCACTGGGCAAGAAAGTACTCTTACCTTGACTGCTGACAATATGATATTCCAAATGGACAAATAGGAGAAACACACAAAGAATTGCCAAACCTTGCCAAAGGTAGAAAGGACTTTGTGAATACCCTGCTTTCCAGAAAGTCTGTCAGGCATGCTAGGCCTGTAGGCCAAAGATAGAGGCTTCAATAACACAGAAAAACTGTCCAGGCAGCCAGCTGTTTCATTTCTTACATCTTTGGAATTTGCTATTTGCTTAATATTATTTCCTTCTTGGGTCTCTGAGGAATTTGAAGATAAGATAGTTAACAGTTATAGTTATCTAGGGACGGTTTCAGAAAAGAAAAGTTAAAGTACATTTAAGAGATAGCAAAATATAGTTTTTAGTTAGTAATACAAGCTAGATACAAAATAAATTAGGAACAATCCTTTAGACTCATCAAAATAGGGTAAATAATGCAATAATTTTTTTGAATCTGTCAATTGTTAATGAACTGGACATTCCTTATATAATTATTATTTGTATATTATTGTATATAATTACCATGCCTATTGTATATGGTCTTTTTATGCTAGTTATAACTTTTTTTTTTTTGCTTGGTCAGTAAGTTTATTATCTTTATGAAAAAAAGTCTTCATAAAAAATTGCTTTAGCTCTCAGCAGCCCGTTCCTGAGCTCTAAGGAAGCTTGCCTTCTTTTGAGCAACCCGATCTTTCTTCTGGGCAAGGGACATTTTGGGACGGTTCCACCTCTTCTTCTTCACTTCTCTCTTTGGCTTCTTCTCATAGACCGGATTCTCTCTGATAGCAGCATGAGCTTCTCTCTTTGGCTTCTTCTCATAGACTGGATTCTCTCTGATAGCAGCATGAGCTTTCTCATACATCTCCTCCATCATGGAGTAATGTTGTTCTTTATGTACTGAGAGAACTGTTTCCTATCAGCATCTTCGTCTTCCTCCATCAGGTAACACATGTAGTCTGCCACATTCTGACCCATGATATGCTTACGATGTACTTCTGTGTTGAACTCCTTGCTTTCAGAATCATAGCCAGGGAATCTCTTGGTACTATGAGGAATAGACAAGCCTCCATCCACAGCTCTTTTCAGGGCCCCAAAAACTTTATTGTCTGTTGTAGTTCGGGCAAGACCTGCATCCAAATAGCATGTGAAGGCACCAGGTTGAACATCAGTCCTTTCCACATTGTATTCATCTCCAGTCACCTCCACTTGGCCTTCATAGATCTTATCCATACCAAACCTATTGAGAAGTCTGCAGGCCAGCAGCAGGCCAGTACAATAGGCTGCAGCATAATTTGTCAGGCCGACTTTCACACCGTATTTTGGCAGTTCGTGGGCATATGCTGTGCAGACTATCATATCCCCTTCTATACGGGCATAGGCAATCTGGCAGATGATATCTCTGTTAGTTACACGAACTATCATCCTGTATTTGGGTGTGTTGTACTTATTTTTGTCTTGGATCATCAACACTTACGAGCATAATAGTCAGTTTTACCCTCTAGCCACCTTCTGAATCTCACTTGGTATCTCTTAAAGTAGGCCTTGTTTTTGACAACTTTCACAAACCCCATCCTGTGGAACAGAAACCCGCAACAGCGGCTCCATGCAGACCTGTGGGCCCAGCAGCGCTAGGGGGAAAAAGACCTGAGTCTAGTTATAACTTAAAAAAAATAAATTAAATAAAATTTTTGTTGAATAGATCTGTTACTTTTTTTTGGTTTTCTTTTTTCTATTATTATTATTATTAAGAACAAAGAAGTCACACTTTCTATCCTTGTATATCCTTATTCAAGGTCCTTCTCCCCCACACACATCAGGTCATTCTTTCTTCTCCACAACTCCCCATCCCCTCCCTGGGCAGGCAGCAGACAGTCCCATGGTCCCACTGACCCAATATTGCTTAGTTCAGTCTCCACTCCTGGCAGATCCAGTTTTCTCCCCCCTCCCTCAAGAGTGAGTCAGGTGTTCATCTAGGGGGAGTGGGAATGGAGGTGTCAGTCTAGGGTGTTTCTGGTCCCAAGCTGTTCAGTGGTTGTGGTTTGCAGCTTGGACATGCTTGGCTTTTTTCTTGTTTGTTTGTTTAGAGTCCACTAATAAGTGAGTACATCTCCTCTTATTTTTCTGAGTTTGTGATACCTCGACCAGGAGGATATTCTTCAAGTCCATCCATTTGCCTGCAAATTTTAGGATATCATTTTTTCTTACTGCTGAGTAGTACTCCATTGTGTAGATGTACCACAGTTTGTCAATCCATTATTAAGTTGAGGGACAGCTAGGTTGTTTCCAGGTTCTTGCTATTACAAATAATGCTGCTATGAACATAGTTGAGCTAGTGCCTTTGGAATATGATTGTGCATGTTTAGGGTATACACCCAGAAGTGATATTTCTGGGTCGTTGGGGAGATTAATTCTCAATTTTCTGAGAAACAGCCATACTGTGTTCCAAAGTGGCTGAACAAGCTTACACTCCTACAAACAATGGAGGAGTGTTCCCTTTGCTCCACATCCTCTCCAACATAGGCTGTCCTCTGTGTCTTTTATTTTAGCCAGTCTAATAGGTGTTAGGTATTATCTCAAAGTTGTTTTGATTTGCATTTCTCTGATAGCTAAAGATGATGAGCACTTTTCCAGGTGCCTTTCAGCCATTCATAATTCTTCTGCTGAGAATTCCCATTTTAGATCTGAACCCCATTTTTTGATTGGGTTATTCAAGGTTTTGGGCTCTAGATTCTTGAGTTCTTTATATATCTTAGAGATCAGTCCTCTATCACTTGTAGGGTTGTTGAAAATCTTTTCCCATTTTGTAGGCTGTCGTTTTGTCCTATTGACAGTGTCCTTGGCTTTACAGAATCTTCTTATCATCAGGAGATCCCACTTATTAATTGTTGGTCTTAGTGTCTGTGCCACTGGTGTTATATTTAGGAAGTGGTCGCCTGTTCCAATTCGTAGAAGTGTATTTCCCACTTTCTTTTCTATCAAGTTCAAAGTGGCAGGGTTTATGATGAGGTCTTTGATCCACTTGGATTTGAGCTTTGTGCAGGGTGACAGGCTCGGATCTAGTTGCTTTTTTCTACAGACTTCCATCCAGCTATGCCAACACCATTTGTTAAATATGCTATCTTTTTTCCATTGAATGTTTTGGGCCTCTTTGTCAAAGATCAGGTGTTCATAGGTTTTTGGGTTAATGTCTGGATCCTCAATTCTATTCCATTGATTCACAAGTCTGTTTTTATGCCAGTACCAGGCTGTTTTTATTACTGTAGCTCTATAGTATACCTTGAAGTCAGGGATGGTGATGACTCCGAAGGTTCTTTCATTTAGTAAAATTGTTTTGGCAATCCTGGCTTTCCTGTTATTCCAAATGAAATTGAGTATTGTTCTTTCAAGGTCCAAAAATATTGTGTTACGATTTTGATGGGCAGTGCATTGAATCTGTAGATTGCCTTTGGTAGAATTGCCATTTTTACTATGTTGATCCTACCAATCTAGGAACATGGGAGAGCCTTCCATTTTCTGATATCCTCTTCAATTTCTTTCTTCAGTGATTTAAAATTTTTGTCAAATAGATCTGTTACTTCTTTGGTTATAGTACTCCAAGATATTTAATACTATTTGTAGCTATTATGAAAGGTAATGTTTCCCTTATTTCTTTTTCAGCTCTTCTATCTTAACTTATAGAAGGGCTACTGAGTTCTTTGAGTTAATCTTATATCCTGCTACATTGCTGAAGGTGTTTATCAGCCGAGCAGTTCCTTGGAAGAATTTTGTGGGTCACTTATGTATACAATCATATCATCTGCAAATAGAGATAGTTTCACTTCTTCTTTTCCAATTTGTATCCCCTTAAACTTATTTCATTCCCTTATTGCTTTAGCTAAAACTTTGATAATTATATTCAATAGATAAGGGGAGAGAGGACATCCTTGTTTAGTTCCTGATTTTAGTGGAATTGCTTTGAGTTTTTCTCCATTAAGTTTGATACTGGCTGTTGGGTTCTTATAAATCGCCTTTATTATATTTAGGTATTCTCCCTGTATTCCAGATCTCTCCATGGCTTTAATCATAAAAGACTGTTGGATTTTGTCGAAGGCTTTTTCAGCATCTACAGATATGATCATGTGGTTTTATTCTTTAAGTTTGTTTATATGATGGATAATGTTTACAATTTTTCATAGGTTAAGCCAGCCCTGCAGTTCTGGGATGAAGCCTACTTGGTCATTGTGGATGATATATTTTATACATTGTTGTATATGGTTTGCCAAAATTTTGCTGAGAATTTTCACATCAATATTCATGAGGGATATTGATCTGTAATTCTCCTTCTTTGTTGTGTCTTTGAGTGGCTTGGGTATTAGGGTAATTGTGGCCTCATAAAAGGAATTTGGCAATATTCCTTCAGTTTCTACTGTGTGAAATAGTTTGAGGAATAACGGTAGTAATTCTTTTTTGAATGTCTGGTAGAATTCGGCACTGAAACCATCTGGACCAGGGCTTAATTTCTGGGGAGGTTTTTAATGACAGCTTAAATTTCCTTAAGGGTTATAGGACTGTTTAGGTAATTAATCTGATCTTCATTTAATTTTGGTAGTTGGTACCTGTCCAGAAAGTTGTCCATTTTTTCTAGGTTTTCCATTTTTGTGGAATACAGATTTTCAAAATATGAACTGATAATTCTCTGTGTTTCCTGGGGGTCTGTTGTAATGTCCTCCTTTTCGTTTCTGATTTTGTTGATTTGAACACTCTCTCTCTGTTTTTTGATTAGTTTGGCTAAGGGCTTATCTACCTTGTTAACTTTCTCAAAGAATCAACTCTTAGATTCATTGATTCTTTGTATTGTTCTTTTTCTTTCAATTTACTTATTTCACCTCTAAGTTTGATTATTTCCTGCCATCTACTCCTTCTATGTGAGTTCACTTCTAATTTTTCTAAGGCTTTCAACTGAGCAGTTAGGTATCTAGTGTGGGATTTCTCTAGGTTTTTCATGTAGGCATCTAGCACTATGAATTTTCCTCTTAAGACTGCTTTCATAGTGTCCCACAAGTTTGGATACATTGTGGATTCATTTTCATTAAATTCTAGGAAGACTTTGATTTCTTTCTTAATTTCTTCCTTGACCCAGAGATAGTTCTGCTGAGTGATGTTTAGTTTCCATGAGTTGGTAGGCTTTCTTTGATTTTTAATATTGTTGAACTTTAGGCCCTGGTGGTCTGATGTGTTACAAGGGATTATTTACATTTTTTGTATCTGTTGATATTTGCTTTATGACCAATTATGTGGTCAATTTTGGAGAAAGTTCCATGAGGAGTTGAGAAATATGTATAATCCTTTGCATTTGGGTGAAGCTTCTGTAGATATCTATTAAATCCATTTGCATCATAACCTCTTTTAGACTCCTTATTTCTCTGTTGAGGCTCTGTCTGGTTGATCTGTCCAGGGTTGAAAGTGGGGTGTTGAAGTCTCCTACTATTAGGGTGTAAGAATTGATGTGGGATTCGAACTTTAGTAGTGTTTCTTTTACATAAGTAGGTGCTCTTATATTAGGGGCATTAATATTCAGGATTGAAATCTCCTTTTGACCAATTTTTCCTGTGATGAATAAGTAATATCCATCTTGATCACTTTTAATTGCTTTTAGCTTAAAGTCTATCTTGTTAGATATTAGGATTGCAACCCCCGCTTGTTTCTTAGGACCATTTGATTGGAAAATCTTTTCCCAACCCTTTCTTCTAAGCCTGTGTCTGTCCTTGTGTTTGAGGTGTGTTTCTTGTAGGCAACAGAAGGATGGCTTCTGTTGTTGTATTCATCTTGTTAGTGTGTGACGTTTTGTAGGAGAGTCGAGTCCATTGATATTAAGGGATATTAGTGACCATTGATTGATATTTCCTGCCATTTTTGGTGTAACTTGTTTGTATTTCCTTTCTCTGGAGTATTCGTCTGTGGAAATATTAATTGTTTGTGGTTTCATGGATGTATCTGGGGTCCTTAGGTTGGAGTTTTCCCTCTAATACTCTCTGTAATGCTGGATTGGTAGATAGATATTCTTTCAGTCTGACTTTGTGATGAAATATCTTGTTTACTCCATCTATGGTGATTGATAATTTTGCAGGGTATAGTATTCTAGTTTGGTAGCCATGCTCTTTTAGCATCTGTATAACTTCTGACCAAGCCCTTCTAGCTTTCATTGTTTCCATTGAATAATCAGGTGTTATTCTGATGGGTCTGCCTTTATATGTAAGTTGGCCCTTTTCTTTTGCAGCTCTTAAATTTTTTTCTTTGTTCTGTATGTTTTGTGGCTTGATTATAATGTGGCACCCTGACTTTTTTTGGAGGTCATATCTATTTGGTGTTCTGTAAGCTTCTTGTATCTTTATAGGCATTTCTTTCTTCAGGTTGGGGAAGTTTTCTTCTTTGATTTTATTGAAAACATTATCTGTGCCTTTGAGTTAGTATTCTTCTCCTTCTTCTATTCCTATTATTCTCAAATTAGGTCTTTTCATGTTGTCCCAGATTTCCTGAACATTTTGAGGTATGGCTTTTTGGTTTTAGTATTTTCTTTGACTGATATATCTATATGAGCTACTGAGTCTTCCACTTCAGAGATTCTATCTTCCATCTCTTGAACTCTGTTTGTTATGCCTGTATCTGTGGTTCCAGCTCTTTTCTTCAGGTTTTCTCTTTCCATCTTTGCCTCATTTTGTGCCTTTTTTATTGCTTCTATTTCAGCTTTTAGTTCCTGGCATGTTTCTTTAATTTTTTGGTTTACTTTTTCTTGGTTTTCTTTCATAGATTTGTTCATCTCTTCCAATTTTTTGTTTGTATTTTCTTCAATTTCTTTAAGGCAATTTTTCATATCTTCTTTGAGAGCTTCAATGATCATCATAAAGGAATTTTTGGTGTTGCTTCCTTCTGTTTTCTCTTCATTGCTCAGTTTAGATCTTTTAGTTGTAGGATCGCCACTTTCTTCTGGAGTTTCCTTGTTGTTCTTCATATTATTATGTAATTTTTTGCACTGGCATCTGCCCATGGCTTTAGTGATTCACAATTAGATGGTTCCTGGTCAGTTGTGTCTCTCGGGCTTGTTTGTCTCCTGTCACCTCTGAGGAAAAGGTCTGCTCAGTCTCTACCTCTGCTCTGGGCAGGGGACTGAATTTCAAGTCTTCAATCTTTCTCTGTTTGAGCAGATGGAGGCGGGATGGCCATGCAAATTCCCTCAGCAGCAGCTCGGGGGACTGTGGCAGTCAGAGTTTATCTCTGTCTGCTATAGAGTGTGTGGGGACATGCTCTGCAGACAGCACCTGGTCCCAGAACAGGAATCCGAGCAGAGCACAATTTTCCCTGGCAGGGATTCAGGTGCTCGGGCCTGCTGAACCCTCCTCACCTTTGGGCAGAGTCTGAGTCTGTCTTTCAGGGTCCTCAGTCCTTCTCAGTTTGCTCAGTTGGAGGTGGGTAGCTGTGTAAATTCCCTCAGCAGCAGCTGGGGGGACCTTGGCAGTCAGAGTTTATCTCTGTCTGCTACAGAGTGCTTGGGGACATGGTTGGCAGACAGCACCTGGTCCCGTGATCTGTTACTTTTTTGATTATAATTACTTCAAGGTATTTAATGCTATTTGCAGCTATTATAAAGGGCAATGTTTTCCTTATTTCATTTTGAGCAATTTTATCTTTAATGTATAGCAGGGCTACTGATTTCTTTGACTTAATCTTGTATCCTGCTACATTGCTCTAGAAGTTTCTTGGTAGAATTTTGTGGGTCACTTATGTATACAATCATATCATCTGCAAATAGAGATAGATTCACTTCTTCTTTTCTAATTTGTATTCCCTTTGTCTCCTTTTGTTCTCTCATTGCTTTAGCTAAAACATTGAGAACTCTACTGAATAGAGAAAGAGAAGACATCCTTGTCTAGTTCTTGATTTTAGTGGGATTGCTTCAGTATTTCTCCATTAAGTTTGATGTTGACTGTTGGCTTCTTGTAAATCGCTTTTATTATATTTAGATAATTTCCCTGTATTCTCAATCTCTCCAGGACTTTTATCATAAAAGAGTGTTGGATTTTGTCAAAAGCTTTTTCAGCATCTAAAGATATGATCATGTGTTATATTTTCCTTCTAAACCTGTGAGTCAGAGCCCTCCCTTTAGGAGTCAAATGACCTTTCACAGAGGTCACCTATGACCACTATAAAACACAGATATTTACATTATGATTCATAACAGCAAAATTACAGTTAGAAAGTAATACAGATAATATTTTCTCTCCCTTATGAACTTGGCTAAGTTATCAATTTTTCCCAGGACATTTCTCTAACTTCTTAGTCTCAAATCTATATATCTCTTCTCAGATGTCTTATCTTCTTTCACATATCTCCATGTAGAATTTATTTTAAAAGACATCATTGAGTAGCTCAGCATCTTTCTCACTGGGTTGCAAGTTTTTCGAAATTTGTATTTTTATTGGTAAATCTAGGACTTTCATTGATGTTCAGTGCTTTATGTAATGACTATTAAATGAATGGCCTGGACATTGATACATAATAGTAAACATATCTTTGTATATAGAAGAGTGCAGTATAATTCACAAGAACTCACATTGTAGCCAAAAAGTTGGCTTAGAATGTAAGAGTATTTGCTGCTCTTGAAGAGAACCTGGATTCAGTCATATCAACCACAAAATGTCAGTTACCTGTAATAACAACTGCAGAGGATCAAATGACCTCTGCTGCCATCGAAGCATTACAAAAATACTCATGATTCACATACAAACATGAAGATCCACATCTATGAATCTTTAAAAATCTTAAGGAACTCAAAGAAATCTGAAGAAAATTTTTCACTATGTTAATATCTGCTCTTTTTAAAATTAAGTCATCACTCTTTCACCTTCCTCCTGTCAAACCCACCCATATACTCCTCCCTGATCTCTCATACATTCAAGGTAACATACTCTTTATTATTTGTTATTCCATGCATATATGTAGATGTATAAGTGTGCATATTACTATGTGCAGCCTGCTTAGTCTGTATAATGTTACTTGTATATGTGTTTTCAACATTGACCATTTGGTATTGGACAATTTATTTTGTACTCTTCCCTACACAAGTCTGTTTCTCTCATGTTCAGATTTCCTCAGTTGTTTGGGATTGCAGCCTCCTGGATTTCCCCCAGTCTATGTTACTGAGCTTGAATTCAGGGATGGTGATGCCTACCAAAGTTCTATTATTGAATAGGATTATTTTGGTAATCTTGGGGTTTTGTGATTCCATATGAAGTTGAGTATTGTTCTTTCAAAGTCTGTGAAGAATTGTGTTGGGTTTTGATGAGGATTGTATTGAATCTGTAGATTGCTTTTGATAAGATTGCCATTTTTACTATATTGATTCTACCTATCCAAGAGTATAAGAGATGTTTTCATTCTCTGATATCGTCTTTAATTTCTTTCTTTAATGACTTAAAATTTTTGTCATACAGGCCTTTAACTTTTTCGGTTAGAGTTGTCCCAAGATTATAAAGCATGACAACAAATAACCCAATTTTTAAAATGGGGTTTAGAGTCAAATAGAGAATTCTCAACAGAAGAATTTCAAATGGCAGAAAGACACTTAAAGAATTACTCAACATCCTTAGACATCAGAGACATGCAAATCAAAACAACTCTGTGATACTATCTTGCATGTGCCAGAATGGCTAAGATAAAAAACACAGATGGTGGCCTATGCTGGGGAAGATATAGAGCAAGAGAAGACTACTCCATTGCTAGTGGGAGTTTAAAATTGCACAGCCATTTTGGAAATCAGTATGGCGATTCCTCAGAAAACTGGGAATCAATCTATCCAATGATCCAGCAATACCACTATTGAGCATATCCTCAAAGGATGCACATCTTTACCCCAAGGGTATTAGCTCAACTATGTTCATAGTAGCATTATTTGTAATAGACAAACCTGGAAACAAATTAGGTGCCCCTCAACTAAAGAATGGATAAAAAATGTGGTACATTTACATAATGGAACGCTATTCAGCAGTTAGAAAAAAAATGACATCCTGAAATTTGCTGACAAATTGCTGGATCTGGAGAGTATCATCATGAGTGAGGTAACACAGAAAGATAGACATGATATATATTCACTCATAAGTGGATTTTAGATGTAAAGTGAGGCTTGGATAGTGAGGCTGCAATGCTCAAACATTGAGAAACTAGGTAATAGGTCAAACTTAAAAATGATGTCCATGAATCCCCCTGGGAAGAGGAAATAGAAAAAAAAATGGGATCATATAGGGGAGTGAGCAAGGGGAGAGGGAAAGAGATCATGAGAGAATGGGATGGTTGAGTGGGAGGAACAACAGAGAAGGAGAACAAAGAAATAGATACCTCGATAGAGGGAGCCATTTGGGGGCTAGAGAGAAACCTGGTGCTAGGGAAAGAACCCACAAGGTGTCCCCAGCTACAACTCCAAGCAATAGTGAGAATGTGGTGGAAATGTTCTCTGTATGCTGAAAATAAAGGAGCTGTTTTGGCCTATGTGGAGCACTGTAAAATGGGTGGAGAATCAGAGGAGAGAAAGAAAGAAAGAGGGTGGAGTTAACCAGTTTCCATCCGATCCCCGAAGAAGAGACATGTAAGGAATACAGGTGAGCCATGGGCCGGGACACATGGCAGATAGAATACTAGAAATGGGTTGAATTAAGATGAAGGAGCTAGCTAGTAATGTGCTTGAGACATAGGTCAAACAATATGAACTTAATATAAGTGTCTGATTCATTTCTTTGGGGGATAAAAGCTGCCGCTGGCCAGGTCCAAACCTCTGGCCCAAATGGGGCCAGAAACCTTCTACAATAGGAGAGGGTGCCTAAACATGACTTCCCCTATAATCAAATGAATAACCACCCTAAGTGTCATTATAGAACCTTCATCCAGAAACTGATGGAGGCAGAAGCAGAGATCCATAGCTAAGCACTGAGTTGAGCTTCTTTCCCAGCTGAAGAGGAGAGAGTATATGAGCAAAGAGATCAGAATCATGATCCACAGAGATGGCTGACCTAGGCTACTGGGAAATCACTGCTTTTGATATAACAACTGGGGAAACTTCATAGAAAGAAAGTAAACCCTATGAATGTAGATGACAGTCAAATGGCATGGGCAACTTGAGAAACCTCTTGCATCAAAATCAGACTTTATTCCTAATGCATGAACTGGCTTCTTGGAGCTCATTTCCTACAGTGGAACACCTTACCCGGCCTTGATACTGAAGTGTGGGACTCAGACTTACTCCACTGGATATGCCAGAATGAACTGAATCATCTTGGCATTTCTTACCCTCCCTGGAGAATGGATGTGGGGATTAAGGGGGAAGAGGCTAAGGAAGAATGGGGAGGGGAGGCAGGGGAGCAAGGAGGGTATGAGAAAAATCTTTTTAAATAAAAAAAATCACTTAAAAATGTGGTACATTACACAATAAAGTATTACTCAGTCATGAAAAACAATGACATCATAAAATTAGTAGGCAGATAAATGAAACTAGAGAAAAATCATCCTGAGTGAGGTAACTCTGACCCAGAAAGACAAACACAGTACGTAATCACTCATAAGTGGATAGTAGATGCAAAGCAAAGGATGAACAGGCTGCATTCCACAGCCCCAGAGAAGCTAGGTGGAGAGGGGGACCTAAGAGGGATACAAATGGATTGCCCTAGGGAGGGGAAGTGGTTAAGACCTCCTAGGTAAATTGGGAGGGGTGTGTAGGGGGGAGTAGATGGCGGGTTGGAATATGAGGGTTTGAGATGGCCAAGTTTGTGGAGGGATGGAGAGTGTGGACAATGACAGCGATGTCTTGACAGAGTGAGCCATCAGGGGTCTAGGGAGAAACCAGATAAATTTTAAATAGAAGAGTTTTATGTCAGGAAGAATTAATTGGTTATGAACAATGGAAAAGCAAATTAATAGATAAGCCTACAAGTTGAGCAGGGCAGCTTCACAGTTTTTAAATTTATGTTGTAAGCTATAATTATCAGCCTGCTTCTTTGACTATAAACTGATTCAATGTTCATAGTCTCTCTTTCAGACTTCAAACTCTATCAAAGCTTTGTTCCTCTGTGGAAATCTCAGATGAGTTTGCATCATTTCCACTATTAAATCAGAGTATAGATCATAAAAGTCTTGGTGGCACTGACTGCTATGTTTATCCCTGAATTTAGTTTTAGATTAAATCAGTGATTTGAGATTTTTATTGGCAAACTAAAGACTGTCAGTAAACTCAGAAGAGGAAGCAGCATCTGGGACGTCAACTCCCTTTAGCAAATGCTGTTTGAATCTCTGTGATGTTTAAAGGTCAGCATGATTGTAGAGAGGACTCACAGTCAGTCATCTATTGATATTATTCCTTATCCAGACTTTCATATCTTAAGTTTGTTCTATTATTCCTCCATGTGTATTTCTCAGAAACCTAGACACCATTTTAGTCATCCTCCCAAGCTGTCCAACTGGACAGTCAGCTCTGACCCACTGAGCTCTTCAGTGGCTTTTCCATTCACATGCACTCACACTTGACACTCCTTTTCATCCAAACCCAGTGAAGTCATGGAGTTGCCCTTTCACAACTCCTTTTCTGTATCCTCCAAATTTCATCTTCTTATTCTATTTAGACAAGCCTTTAAACTAATACGTAAATAAAATTACAGATTTTAACAGTTTCCAGTAATATGAGATGTTGGATCTATGAACTTTGGTCTTGGAAAGCGTTCCTTTTCTTTTTTCTTTTTGCCTTTTAATCTTATGCTTCTGTCTTTCACCTCTGATTTCCATCCTTTGTATCCCCAGAACCTCAAATACTAGACTGTGTGTGGATTTCTTTTCTGCAATGTTTTTCTCAGAAACATTATTATTTTGCACAGTCTCAATTTCCCAACTCCTAAGCCTTCTGGCAGAGCTAGTTCATTCAGAGACAATTTTGAAGCCCCTCCCCTTGTTTATATGTATTTGTGCTCCCATAATACTCAATTATAAAATATTAATCATCTAATAATTACATTAAGAATTATATTTCATCTATTTCTTTGTGGATATTTCATTCCCTGTATATTCCCAGTGAAGCATCCTATAGTATGATGAGAAGAATCATTTCTTTCTCTGTACCATATAGGACTCATTTACATTTGATTATTTTTTAATATGTTCTTTTTTATTTAAAAAAGTTTATTTCCATATATACCACTGCTCCCCCCCCTTTTGTCCTTCCAGTTTCCCAGTTCTCCCTCATTCTCATCCCCCCATCCATTCCCCAAGGTGTCCCAAGGTGAGTCAGGCCAGTCTGACATATCCAGTTGAGGTAGGTCTAAGTCCCTCATCCCAGTATTAAGGCTGGGTTTTGTGGTGATGTGTTATATACTTAATAACAGGGTTAGGCATTCCTCTTTAGGGAATGGGCTCCAAGATATCAGTTCATGCACAGGAACATAGTCTGATCCGATTGCAAGAGGCTCCACAAACTGTCCACACCATTTGACAATAGTCTACTTTTTGAGGATTTAGTTCCTTTCCCTAAAGATTCCTCAGTGATTGTTTCTGTTTCAGTGAGCTTCCAGTAGCTTTGGTCAGCCTTCACTGTGGGTTTCCTCCTCATGATCCTGATACCTTTGCTCATATATTCTCTTCTCTTTCTCTTCAGCTGAACCGGGAGCTCAATCCAGTGTTTAACTATGGATTTCTGCCTCTGTCTCCATACATTGCTGGATGAAGGTTCTATAATGACAATTAGGGTGACCATCCATTAGATTATAAAGGAAGTCCTGTATAGGTATTTCTCCACTATGGACTATAGAGATAGCTCAGTTTTTAAAGGCTACATTCCAACCAAAATGATTATTGGGATATCTTTCTATAAGCTGTGAATAAAGGAACTATCTTGGGCTATGGCAGGCATCTTAGAAGTAGGTAGGGAAATCCAAGCATCGAGACAGGGGAAAGAGGGCAAAGTCAAGAGACATAATCTAGCCATCCAAGAATCAACATGTAAGATAACACATGAGCCACAGGCCATGTGGCAGGACAGGTTAATGGAAATAGGTTGAAATAAGATGAAAGAGTTAGCTAGCAATATGCCTAAGCCATAGGCCAGACAGCATGAAATTTATATAAGCATTTATGTGTTTCTTTGGGACTTTGGGATTGCTGGTCCAGATAAGCAGTGACGGCAGGTCCAAACTGTGAGGCTAGTCTGGGCCAGAAACAACTTTACAATTGTTTTTTAATTCTTTATTTTACCACTATTTTTGATGCATTGGTTTAGTGTAGCCTTTAAAGTAATCAGCTTCATGATGTGTTTTCCCATTATATGCCATTGTTCTTTGTTCTAAATCATTTCATTTTCTTGCTGCTCTTCCTCATGTCCTGCATTTATTAATTATTATTATTATTATTATTATTATTATTATTATTAGTTGGTTCTCTATGCTCTCTTTCACCATGGCTTCTGGGGATTGAGCTCAGGTCTTTTTGCTTGTATAGCCAGAGATTTTATCTGCCAAGCCATCTAGCCAGCCTACCCTACATTCTACATTTGATTTGGACTTAGTTTCTGTGTAGCTTGGAATTTACTCAAGACTTTGTGTGTGCCATGGAAGCATCCTGCCCGTGAGCTATATCTTCTTCTCTCATGTGAGTTTTTGTGTGTCTGACAATGAATTCTTTACATTTAATTATGGGCACGAGATGAAACCATGCTATTCAGGAAGATGGAGCTTTGGGAAAGAAGACCATCTTCTACAATCCATAGATTTGATAAAAAGGTAGATGAAAATGTGAGAATTATTTCTCTCCTTGACACATAGAAAATCGTTTAATAAATCACTGAAACTAACATTCCAAAATAGAAAAACATGTACAGTCATATGGACAGAAATAAAGGAGTGATAGTTAGAGAGGAGAAAGAATCATTGGAATCAATTTTTCAGGCTAAAGAGTATCTATACACCAGGCTATTTCATACCCTTGTACTTTTCAGTCATGTGAGCAAATTATTTAAAATAGTCACTTTGAAAACAGAAGAAATAATAACTTAGTATTAATTAAATTGAGAAATAATAGCCATATCTCAATAGTGAAGGTAAAGAAATACAGAGAGGACGGGGAATACCAGAAAAAACATAATAACTAGTGAAGATGGTGTCTTGTTCAGGAAGAAAGACTACATTTACAAAAGAAAACATGCATGTGTTTATAAAGTGTGGATTGAATATTAACTATTGAAAAAGTCCACAGCTATCTAATAAGTATTACATATGACTTACAGGCTGAAAGTATTTACATGAAAGGGAAATCAGGAAATACCAGCATAAGATACACTTTATAAATTGTTGTGTTTTTATTTCTAACTGAATTTAGAATTAAAGGTTTCATGTTTTTGTAGGTGTGGTTTTGACAGTTATGTGTTCAGAATTGCTCTTTTGGACAAAGAAAAATATGATGAAACATAGCTGAAAAGTCTTAAGGTACAGTGAAATGTGGTAAGGTCACATTTGTCATGAGTTAAATGTAGGCATAACCCACACATTGTACTCAGGAGTTAACTTCAACTTTCTGACCCTTTATTGATGGCAAGCAGCCAAATCAAAACCATAATGATTAAAAAAGAGGACACTGTCACATGGAATAACCAAGTCCTCTATCTTACCTTCACATACCCATTCTGGAAATCTAGTTCTTCCCTGACTCGGGGCAGAGGAGAGCCCTTTGGCCCACTTTAGAAGAGTATTGACATATGATGAAGACTTTGTTGGTTCTGGAAAGTTACCTATTTTGTGTGAAAATAAATTTCTCTTTGGGGAGTATAGGGTGTGAGGATATAATGCAAAGGGGCATATTTCTAATCATGATCGTTTTTGTTAAAGATATATGTGAAAGAAAAACAGAGGTAAATATTTACTACAAATGAATGAAAAGTATCTGTTGGAAGTGAAACAAATAGATAGGTTAATTAATATATTGTGGAAGAAGAATGTCTTCAAATAAAAACTAATTTGAGATGTTTTTTCAAAATAATTAAAGTAGATGAGGCTCAATGTATAAAACTGGTCTAATTAAGCAGCTAATGAATTTACTTTTTATATAATAAAATATTAGTTTTAAAAAATAACCAGGAATATAAATACCTGCTTATTTGAAAAGAAAGATGATAAATACCTTTATTAAATCATCTGTCCTCTATGTGTGTCTGTCTTTTACATTTTCATATGGCTTTTTCAAGCATCCTTAGTTCCCCATCCTCCCCACTGCCATCTTCCCACAAGATCTCCACTGAAAACTCCCTATTATTATTATCCCATTATTTCTTATTTTTTCTTCAGATTACCCTTATTCTCCCCCGTTAAGGTCTCTCTTTGCCTTATTCAACAATAGCCTCTTTCTAGTTTCCTGAATTCTACAGATACTCTGAACTAAACAGGCAATTCTAAGGATTATACCTTAGAATCTGTATATTTGTGGGAAAATATGATATTTATCTTTCTTTGAGTTTTCTCTTTATATAATATTTTTATATTTTATTAATTTTATACCTACAAATTTTATAATTATCTTTATAGTTCAAATAGTTCAGGAAAGAGCAATCAAGATCATTGTGCATGTTTTTTGTAAATAATATTTTGAACTTATGGGGTGAAGTTT
The DNA here is from genome assembly GCA_004025045.1 of Sigmodon hispidus. NCBI lineage: Eukaryota > Metazoa > Chordata > Mammalia > Rodentia > Cricetidae > Sigmodon > Sigmodon hispidus. The sequence continues at coordinate 9,898 of PVIH01021194.1, read as the reverse complement.
GAAGAGTGTATTTGTTGTATCCTATAGCATGAGTATGTTTGAGATATAAAAAGATATACTATGTTCTAAAACAGCATCAGCATTTAATGGTCTCAGCTGTGAGATATAAGTTGTTGCTGTTATACCTATACTTTATAGGTTTTATTTTTCTTTTTATTAAGTAAAATTGGTATAGATTATTTGTGGGTTTCCTTCTCTGATTAATGTGTTATTTAAAATAATGATTAATTTTCAGAATATTTTACTTGCATAGTTATTTTTGGTATTTATGTGTTACTAATTATACTATAGTCAGAAAAAATACTTTATAAATATCACTGGGAAAAAACTCATGAACTGTGAGCTATAATAATAACCAGCATGAAAATGTATGTAAATAGCATGGTGAGTAAATGTTACAGAAAATTTTATTTGTGTATTTATAGCACAGTACACAACAGAAACATATGCCTAGCATTGTATACCTGGCCAACCATTAGTAGATGGGTAGCCTAAAGACTCACAGGTGAACTTATTACAATCATTACAGCAAACTACCTACCTTCTAACTTTATATCACTAAAATCACAAATTAATACCACTCTCACATCACATCAAAATCTCTGTCTCTCTCTATCTCTGTCTCTCTCTCTCTCGTGTGTGTGTGTGTGTGTGTGTGTGTGTGTGGTGTGTAGTGGATAGTGGCTAACAAGAAAGACAATTGGTCAAAATAAGTAAAATTTGAGTTCTCAGCCACAAAAGGGGATGCCTGTGTCATACTTGAAACATAAGTCTCAAGAGCCATCACAGAAGATGGAGTGGAAAATTGAGCAGGAAAGTATACTGCAATCATTAACAAGCAGCTGATGTGACTGCCTATACAAGATCTGTGTAAGATCAAGCCAGTAAATATTACAGCATGAAAAATGTGGGTCCTCATGGGAGCCACCCCTAATTGACGAGTTATGGACAATTGATAATGACATGTAGAACACATTTTTAAATATTGGAAGGTATGTTGCTAATTATATTTACCATTGAACTGATACATATTTTGGTTTATATATATGTTTAGTCTAACTTAAATAGTACACAATAGATACATATATTGAAATGTCACATGATACCTCCAAAATGTGTATTACTTTCATGATTTTGTGTGTTATTTAGAAATAAACTTGATAGAAAACTTTTAGCAATGTCTCTGAATTAGATGTCAATTTCTAAGGGTAGCATAATGTATCCATATTCTCTATACTTTGATCCTGCTCTATCTGCCACCAGTGTTTCCCAAAGTCTTCACCACTCTACCTGATGCTATTGTTTGTGAGTTTCCATTTGTGAGAACATGTTTCTATGCACTATCTTTCTAAAAATATTAAAATGACTTTCAATCCTCTTACCACTTCTCATTCTGGAATACTCTTCATTCTCTGCCTACTGTCTATATATATTCTCTAACTCTTTGTTGGTGACTTCTCAACCTTTCTCAAAATTGTCATTCCACATCATGGAAATTACTAGCACATAAATGTTTCCTGACAAAAAATAATATTCCCAGTGCCCAATTTATCCTTAGAAAATGAAGAGGAAGGCTCAGGTCACATAGTTCTGCTACACTTTCTGAAGAGTTAGGAAGGCGACAGGTAAATGCCAAGCCAATAGGACACATTTAACACTGTGTGGCAGGTGAAGAGGTTGACCATAAGGTCTGACGTTTAAGTCACTGCAGCTATTGAGTGACAACAAGAACTATCACAAAGAACACATGAACAGAGTAAGGGCTGAATTACAGTACCTTTTTGAGCATGGTTACATGGCATGGGATTATTGCCAGCAATCCTTACAGTGTGTAACATTTTTAATATGCCAAATAGATAAGCATATGTTGTTTAGCCTTGCCAGTAGTTTGTCCTTTGTCTCTGTTCTCTATATATGTGCATTGTCTTCCTTAGGAAACAAGGAGGACAAAATTCATCACTGATTTGCAAATATTATTATTTTTGTTTCAATGTGGCATTGGAGGAATTTTCCTACTAGTGAGGCACTTCCTACATGCAACATGTGTTTTCATCAGAAAAGGTGCTTCCTTTTAAATCCCAGAGACACAGCAAAGCTGTAGGCAGTGCCTTATTAGTGTAGACATTATAGATACAGGCTCTCCCATAGTGTCAGTGGCTGAATTTCTGTCTAAAGCTACTTATTTTTTTAAATTTTATTTATTATGAATAAAGTCTCTGTTACTATTATTTCAACCTGATGTAGGTCTGCAAAGCTAGGGTAATCTTTCACAACTCTATACTTGTCTTTTTAATATGTTGTAGTCTTTATGGATCACTGCAGTAAATAAACTTCAGTAATGAATCTGTATCCATTTAACATAAAATTATGCCATTAACACAAAATTAAATGACTAGCCCAGTATCTTAATGGAGCTTATTACCCCCCAAATGCAAAATCCCCTTTCAATTAAAATTGCTTGCAGCAGTAATTGTAGGAATAATTGCACCAACCCACATACATTTTTTCCCTTATCATCTTGAACATGTCTCTCATCTTGGCTCTGTAGGAAATCCTTGTGTTGGCAGGATATTAGTGAAGCGTGTTGTAGTTAACACTAATTAATTCATGTTGGTTTTTTCACAATCTAATGAAACAAAATTAAACCTGTATTTTGTTCATTTGGTTCATATTTTCCAAATGAGACACCTAATGGAGACTTGTAAAGGGCATGTCAGCTTTGCGCAGTTAGTCTCTTTGAGATTTCTCATCATTTTCCAAAGGGAAAATTCTGAATATGATGCCAGTAATAATGATGACTTTATACATAAAAAGAAAATACTCATTGCTAAGTGGCAAAAGATTTATTTTTGAAAGCAAATTTCTGGTTATGAATTTACAACCAGCAGTTTCTCCTCATAAGCAATACTGAAAGAATGACATTGAAGAAGTATCTATAATACAAGCACAGTTAAACATATGGTAATTTCTGAAATGCAGTAGGTATCTTTGGAAAGAAGAATTTTTCTCTTTATCTTGAAAGCCTACAGAATTAATTGCCTCTTTGAAATTATGATCATTAAATTTTCTGGGGTTAGGCTTAAATTTTAAAATTTCATGTTCATTTTTACTAGGTTAAAAAGAGCTTCCTTAAGCAATATTAGTAGTTATCTCAATTATAATTTCAGGGACAACATTTCATCTCTCTAAAAATGATGATAAAAGACAAAAAGATACCTGCTTTTTTTTTTTCTTTTGTGAGCCACCTAAAATGAATGAGGGGAAACTAACTCTAGTCCTCTCCAAGAGCAGTGCAGATTCTTAATTTCTGGATCAGCTTTCACTATTGTTTTAGTCTCAGAGAATATCATCCCATATCATTAAATTATCTCTGGTTTTACACCAGTTGATACATAGTAAATAGATGGTATAATGTGCTGTTTGGGAAAAGTCAAGAACAATATTTGTGTATGTTCAATAAGGTATGCACAAATAAACAACAGCTATGGAGAGTAGAGTGAATATAAACAGGGGCTGCAGCCAGATTTGATGGCATGAATGCCTTTAATCTCAGCATTCTTTTTCTTGCTCTTTCTTTTCCTATTCTTTCCCTCTTCAGTGACTTATCTCTCTCCCTCTCGACACACACACACACACACACACACACACACACACACACACACAAAGTATACAGTATGTTTTCTCAAATAGAATTTTCAAAGGCAACAATTGCTTTATCAAATATAATAAGAAACATTCCCAATTAGCTAGTGACAGGAGTCTCATATATCCATACTTTCCTATAAGAAATACCTCATTGGGACAATGTCTTGGTTTGATGTCTATTTTTCTGATAAAAGATTAATCAAAACCAATACTGTATTAAAAAGTATGTTTAATTTTTATGTTCTGATCATAATCTATTATTGAGAGAACTCAAGGCAGGAAGAAGCTAAAGCAGGGTAGAAACCAGGAATCAAGAATTGTTTTTTTTTTCTTTTTTTTTTATTATGAATAAAGTCTCACTTTTTATTCATGTATTCCCTTGTTCAAACTCCCTTTCCCCCTACACTCCACCCAGCCACTCTCTCTTCTCTCCACCTTATTATTTCCTCTTCAGCAAGCAGAAGGTCTCAAGTTTCCAAGGTGGCTTAGTTCAGCATCCACTCCAGGCATATCTACTTTCTTCACCCCAACATTAAGACTGAGTCAGGTGTTCCTCTGGAGGGAATGGGCACCAAGGTGTTGGTCCAAGGTGTTTCCGATCCCAAGCTGTTCAGTGGTTGTGGTTTGCAGCTTAGGAATACTTTGTTTTTTGTTTAAAGTTCACTAATGAGTGAGGACATGCTCTGCTTATCTTTCTGGGTTTGTGATTCCTTGCTCAGGAAGATATTCTCCAAATCTATCCATTTGCCTTCAAATTTTAGGATATCATTTTTTTTCTTACTGCAGAGTAGTACACCATTGTGTAGATGTACCACACTTTGTTAATCCATTCTTCAGTTGATGAGCATCTAGGTTGTTTCCAGGTTCTTGCTATTACGAATATTGCTGCTATGAACATAGTTGAGTTAATGTTTTTGAAGTGAGAATGTACATCTTTAGGGTATATGCCCAGTAACCGTATTGCAGGATCCTTGGGGAGATTGAATCCCTGTTTTCTGAGAAACCACCATACTGCATTCCAGAATGTCTGAACAAGCTTACACTCCTACCAACAATGGAGGAGTATTCCCCTTACTCTGAAATCTCTCTAGCATAATCTGTATTCTGTGTCTTTAACCTTAGCATTTCTGACAGGTGTAAGGTGGTATCTCAAAGTTATTTTGATTTGCATTTCTCTGATGACGAAAGATGTCAAGCACTTTCAAGTGCCTTTCAGCCATTTATAATTCTTCCACTGAGAATTCCCTTTTTGGTTCTGAACCACATTTTTGATTGGGTTATTCAAGGTTTTGGGCTCTAGTTTCTTGAGTTCTCTATATATCCAACCACAATTGAGAAGGAGCTGACTAAATGTGAACCACTGAAGCCATGGGGAGACCAGTGCAAAAATACATATAACAATAAAAGAACAACAAGGCAATACCAGAAGAAAACTGATGGTTGTACTACACCAAGACCTGAACAGAGCAATGAAGAAGAAAGAGAAAGAAACAACAACAAAAACACCTTTATGGAGATTATAGAAGCCTTAGAAGAGGATATTAAAAAAGATTCCATTAAAGAAATGAAAAAAAATACAAATAAAAATTGGAAGAGATTAACAAATCCTTAAAAGAGAACAAAGAAAACCACGAAAATGAAACCCCCAAAATGAAAGAAACATTCCAGGAACTAAAAATGAAATAGCAGCAATAAAAAAAGGCATAAAATGAGGCAAAGGTGGAAATAGAAAATTTGAAAAAAAGAGCTGGAACTACAGATACAAGCATAATCAACAGAATTCAAGAGATGGAAGACAGAATCTCTAGAGTCGATGATTCAATAGTGGAAATAGATACATCAGTCAAAAAAACCCACTAAAACAACAAAAAAAAAGCCATAACACAAAATCTTCAGGAAATTTGGGGCACCATGAAAAGACGTAACCTGAGAATAATAGGAATAGAAGAAGGATAATACCAGCTCAAACACACAGAAAATGTATTCAATAAAATCATAGAAGAAAACTTTTCCAACCTAAAAAAGGAAATGTGGTGGAATGTTCTGTATGCTGTAAATAAAGTAACTGATTTGGCCTATGTACAGTACCGTAGAAGTGGGTGGAGAATCAGAGCACAAGCAGGTAGGAAGAAGGGTGGAGTCAGCCAGTCTCCATCCGACCTCCAAGAGGAAGAGACATGTAAGAGGTACCGGCCAGCCACGGGCTGAGCCATGTGGCGGGAAGATTAATAGAAATGGGTTAATTTAAGAAGAAATAGCTAGCTAGTAATGGACATAAGACATGGGCCAAACAGTTTAAAGGATATAAGCATGTGACTCATTTCTTTGGGGGACAAAAGCCACCGCGGAGCCAGTTTCAACTGCTGCTGCGCACACCAGGTTACAAACTCCTGCACCAAATGGGCCGGGAAAAGCTTTCTACAACAAGGAAATGCCTATAAAAATACAAGAAGCTTACAGAACACCAAATAGATTTGACCCCCTTAAAATATCTGCTCTGCACACAATAATCAAGCCACAAAACATATAGAACAAAGAGAAAATTTTAAGAACTACTGAAGAGTCAACTTACCTATAAAGGCAGACACATATAATCACACCTGACTGTTCAGTAGAAACAATGAAAGTAAGAACATCTTGGTCAGAAGTTTTGCAGACACTAAAAGAGCATGGCTGCCAACTTAGACTACTATACCCAGCAAAATTATCAATCACTATAGATGGAGTAAACAAGATATTTCATGACAAAGTCAGACTGAAATAATATCTATCTACAAATCTGGTCCTTCACAAAACATTAGAAGGAAAACTCCAACCTATGCATCCCAGATACACCCATGAAACCACAAATAATCAATAATCTCACAGAAGAAAAACCCAGAGAAAGGAAATACATATAATGCACCACCACCAAAAATAACAGAAAATTTCAATCGGTCATCATTAATATTCCTTATTATCAATGGACTCAGTTTACCTTTAAAAAGACACACACTACCATGATGGATACAAAAGCAGAAGCCACCCTTCTGCTGTATACAAGAAACATACCTCAACCTTTAAGACAGACACAGGCTCAGAGTCAAGGGTTGGGAAAAGATTTTCCAAACAAATGAGCCTAAGAAAGAAGCTGGGGTTGCCATCCTAATATTGAACAAAGTAAGCTTTAAACTAAAATCAATTAAAAGAGACCAGGATGGACATTACTTATTCATCTCAGGAAAAATTGATCAAGATGAGATTTCAATCCTGAATATTTATGTCCCTAATATAAGGACACCTATCTATGTAAAAGAAACACTACTAAAACTCAAATCCCACATCAATTCTCACACCTTAATAGTGGGAGACTTCAATACCCCACTTTCACCCTTGGGTAGGTGAACCAGACAGAGACTCAACAGAAAAACAAGGAGTCTACAGAGGTTATGATTCAAATGGTTTTAATAATTATTGACTGAAGCTTCCATGCAAACTCAAAGGAATATTCATATTTCTTAGCACAACATGGAACTTTCTCTAAAATTGATCACATAATTGGTCATAAAGCAAATGTCAGCAGATACAAAAATTGAAATAATCCCTTGTATCATATCACATGATTAGGGCCTAAAGTTAGAGTTCAACAACATCAAAAATCACAGAATGCCTACAACTCATAGAAACTAAACATCACTCAACTGAACCACCTTTGGCCCAAGGAAGAAATTAAGAAAGAAATCAAAGTCTTCTTAGAATTTAATGAAAATTAATCCAAAACGTACCCAAACTTGTGGGACACAATGAAAGCAATCTTAAGAGGAAAATTCATAGCATTAGATGCCTATATGAAAAACCTAGAGAAATCCCATACTAGAGAACTAAAAGCATACTGAAACTTATCTAGAAGGAGTAGATAGCAGAAAATAATCAGACTTAGAGTTGAAATCAATATAATTGAAACAAAAAGAACAATACAAAGAATCAATGAATCAAAGAGTCTGTTCTTTGAGAAAGTCAACAAGATAGATAAACCCTTATTCAAATTAATCAAAAAGCAGAGAGAGAGTATCCAAATCAACAAAATCAGAAATGAAAAGGGAAATATAACAACAGACCCCCAGAAAATCCAGTGAATTATAAAGTCATACTTTGAAAATTTATATTACACAAAAATGGAAAACCTGGAAGAAATTGATGGCTTTTAGGAGAGGTATCATTTACCAAAATTAAATTAAGATCAGATTACATACCTAAATAGACCTATAGTCCTGAAGGAATTAAGAATTCTAACTATGACCACGAAATAGTGCTCATTGCTTACAAGTTTGCACCTTAGATTTACACTCAGTTGTCTTTTTCATATTTCCTAGGTATAAAGGAGGAGTGATCTACAGTTGATTAGAAATAGTTCCATCAATGGTTAATCAAGAATAGGCCTCCACATTTGTCTATAAATTATGTAATGGAGGCATTTTCTCAATTGAGTTTATTCACCAGATGACCCAGTTTGTGCCAAGCTGACAAAAAATGATATTCAGGGCAGAGATGTTATAGAATACACAACATACTACAAAGATCTTTTTTTTTTATTTGAAGAATATTTGGCTATTATTTTTTGAGTTGCACCATAACTTAGTCATGTTAGTTTCTCAGTGGAAAATTATAGCTAATTTCTGGTTGTTGCTCTCTACAATGTCTTTAGCATCTAGTGATAGCCAGCAATAGACGAGTATTGTGGTACTAACCCACCAAGAAATATATGTTAACTAAAGAATTTTATTTAAAAGGTACTTACATAACAGGAATAACAGGGATTGTTCCAGGGGAGAAGGAGAAAAAGCAGGAGAAGAATGGAGAAGTGGAGAGCAGGAATGATTCACGCTGGAGAAAGCAGGAGCAGTCCGTAGATCCACGCAGCAGAAAGCAGGAGCAGTCCCAACCATGGAGAACCGGAGCAATCCTAACCTTGCACAGCAGGAGCGATCCGAGGAACCATCTGCCCAGCAGAATGAGATCAGTCCCCGCTGGCCAGTCCCCTTCCACGTCACTCATCCAGCGTCTTCCGGCGCGGCACTCATTCGTTGTTTCCTCCCCGACTCCGCGCGGCTCAGCATTCCAGCGTGGCTTTTTTGCATACTTTTAGATTTCCTGCTACATCTCCCCCTTCTGTCTAAATAAGAGGGTTCTAAACTAAATATAAAACTACATACTATAAGGATCATCATAAGGCAGTGTCTGGGGAAGAGAAAGGTACTAACATAAGTGAGGTCAAACTACCACTAACAAACAAGAAATACAAGGTGCAATTTAATGTCTAAAATGTTGATACAAGGAAATGCACAGGGATTGCTTCAATGCTGTTTATCTCGAACAATAAAGTTCTAACACCTGAGTGTCCTTGCTGAGATGTGAAGTAGTAACAAACTCAACTATCCAGTCTTCAACACCATCAAGACCTGAGAAGGAAAATATATACCTGAAATTGGAAGCATGATAAAGTAACTTCCAAAATTTAGGAGAAGACAATGACAGTTAACTACCTGGACAGTCATCCACCACTTCTCTGTACAACGGGAGCATCCATCCTTGTGGCTACTGGCCTATAATATCTGACAAGTCTCCATAGAAGCAGAGTATTTTTTGGTAGGACCGTCTTATCCTGTCTAGGCAGGCTTCGGCAGTCTCTATCCTTCATCCTGCTTGTCCATTTCGGATAGTGAGCATGCTGACAGCAGTCAGGGCAAGTGCTGTTCTTTGCCCCTCAGGCCATTGTTCGCCAAACAAGACAATTTCTTTGCAAGATGTCCCTGATGCTCAACACTACCTTGAGAAAAGAACGGTGATGCCAGGAGTTGTCATGTCTCTCAAGACCAAATTCGAGATAACAAAATCTTGAATGCCATATTCTCTTTGTCTATGAAGTGGTTGAAGATGCCTATCTACCTGGTATTTTCTAACATGTTTCCAAAAAGCCTGAGTACCCTGACTATTAGGTGGCAAATCTGAGTAACCATAATCTGCAATCCCAATCAACCAAGAAAGAGAAGCTAACATTGTAAAAATAGGCATTCTAAAATGAGTGTACAGCTCCTCCATAATAATTTCAAGTATAACAATCTTATGAATATTGACCAAAATACACATTTTGTATCAAAAAACAACAATATCCTAACTATATATTATTATACAAAATATCTAAACAGAGTTATATAAAACAACTTGTGTATATGTTACAACAAATGTTATGACTAGCATGAATAATTAGAGGTAG